>PITA01004884.1:0-43730 GCA_004023965.1 Spilogale gracilis | reverse complement strand
GTCAAATAAATAAAATCCTAAAAAAACAAAAAAAAACAAAAAAAAACCGTATGTCAGGGCTCCTGGGTGGCTCAGAGGGTTAAGCCTCTGCCTTCAGCTCAAGTCATGATCTCAGAGTCCTGGGACTGAGCCCCACTTTGGGCTCTCGGCTCAGCAGGGAGCCTGCTTCCCCCTCTCTCTGCCTGCCTCTCTGCCTACCTGTGATCTCTCTGTCAAATAAATAAATAAAATCTTAAAAAAAAAAAAAAAAACATAGATCTGGATGAGCTCACTTACGGTGAGAGCAAAGAGACTGTACTGAAACTTACCATTTACTGACATAGGCAATAGAGAAGGAACCCGGAAAAGGGCCTGCCCTGTGCCCTTTATGGAGCTCCTCTCAGAGAGATCGCAGAGGAACAAAAGGGGCCCTCGGGCCAAGTTTATCACTGGCACCGCCCTCTCGGCCCGGTCTCCGCGCACAGGGCCCCACGCACCTCTCGGGGCACCATCCTGGGGAGCGGCGACCCTCTTGGTGAGTGGCGTGCGCTTGGATCCACCCGCAGTCTGCAGCCCGTAGGAGAACTGCGGCGGGTCGTTCCAGCCACGCTCCTTGTTGCCTGCGGAAGTGAGAGGACATGTGAGGCGAGCCCCGGAGAGACGAAAGCTCCACCGCCCCGTGCAATAGCTGCCCTCAGCAAGGGTAGGGGGACGACCCAGCGTCCCTAGGCCGCCGGCCGCGCTCACCCGGCTTCACGTACAGCTCCGCCATCTCCACTTCCGCAAGGCCAGCGGCACAGCGCGTCACTTCCGGGGCGGCCGGTCACCCGAGCGGGTTGGGAACATCTCCCGACCTGCCGGTTGTCAGGAGCCCCGCTACGTTAGACGGCTATTCAGAAAGGCCGGGAGCCGCTGTGGGAATGCTGTCCCAGCTCTCCTAGGGAACTCGAAATCTCCACCTAACAAGGCATGGGGGCCCTGATCACAAGGCATTAAAAGGAGTTGTTTTCCAAAAGGCGACGCTCTAGTAGTCTTAATCCCCTGTAGGTTCAAACTGTCACAGGTCTCAGGAGTAAGTTTTAACTACCAGAAACTCCTGCCCCACAAATGTCCCTGTGTGATCTAGCCAGGTGGAGTTCTAGAACCTTACCTCTACTGCCCTGCACATTTATACTCTCCAGGCTCAGTAACTAGTGTTCATTTTCCTTCAGCACTTAAGTCAGGCTAAGTATCTCACTGTAGTCTCCACAACCCTGAGATTTCCTAGTTGTACTACATATTATTTTCTACCTTACTTAATGCTTGTTCATCTCCCCTTCTGAAGGTGGAATCCATTTTTATACCCCACTATCTAGCACACAGATCTTAGAAAATACATTTGTTGAAAGAATGAAAGAAGATTTGGCCACACCCACATCCTCATGTGACTCCAGGCAGCCACCAACACCAAGCAAACACACAGACACTCATCTCACACGGGTGTTAACCCCCCAACCCTCTCCCAGGCCCAATATACTCACACCCAGTGAGGTCACTGAGGAATTTTTATTTGTTCTGATTTTGCTATAAAGTGTTGCTGAGGTAGAGCCAACTATCCAAGGCCGGACAGGGGCAAGGAACACAGGGATCCAGGGAAAGGACAGCCAGAGGCCTGGGTTGTGGTGCAGGGCCTCTCAGTCATCCCTATAAACATTTAATAAACTGGGCAATAAACAGAGGGTAGGCATGAGCCAGAGGAGCAGGCAGAGAAGGCTTCAAGGAGTGAGAAGCTATAGGCCCCTGGAGAAGGAAAGGGTATATAGGGTTAGGCATGGACCCAGAGCCTCCTTACCCAGTCCTCCTGGATTAATTTAGGGCATATGGAGCAGAGAGGGTTTCAGGCGAAAGGCATCAAGAAAAGAGAAGACACCCCGCTTTCGAGGGGCTGCCCCTGCACCCCCAACCCCTCCTTTGAGCAGGGGGAGCGGCAGGGGACCTCCTGGGGAGTCCGCGGAGGTGGTCCGCTTGAGCCGCAGGCGGGCACGGGCCTGGGCACCCCAGGCCTTGCCTCGAGTTGCAGAGGCCACAAGACACTTCCGGTACTGAACCTAGGGAAAAGGGGAATGTGAGGATCCAGCTCCTTTTTGCCCCTGGACTCCCTGAAAGCTTTGCAGAACAGGCAACTGGCCATGGCTTCAGTTTGGTATAAATGAAGCTAGTAGTTGGCCCCCTCTGGAGCCCCTACAGCATTCCCAGGGAGCTCAATAATAGAGACAGAAAATTTGACATTTACTGAGCATTTAAGGAGGGCTGGACACTGTGCTAACTGCTTCATAATCTAACTTAATCCAAAGTTATTTATCAGGTAGTATCACTATTTTCCAAATGAGGAAATTTGGGTTCGGAGAGAATATACGTGACTTGCCCAAGGTCATCTAGGCAAAAAAATGATAGAACTGGAATTCAAACTTACCCATAATATACCTTAAGGGGTCTTCCTGATCCACAAACTTAAATTCACTGCTCAAAACCTTTCAATGTGTCTTGTCTCAAAGTGACTTGGGACAAATAAACTCATGACCATAATCTCTAAGTTCTTCCATGACCTGGTGTTTTTTTCTATCCCCATCTCTCACTTCATCTTCCCCTCCAGATACACTAGATTCTTTTAGATGCCGTAATCCACCAATATTGCACTCATCTTCACAGCTGGGCATCCTTGTATTTGGCAAAACTTCTGTCCCATTCCCCTTTACCTAACTTCTTCCTTGGACCTTTTAACTCTCAGCTCTCTATCACCTCCTTCAGGTGGCCTTCTGGAACGGGCTGTTTCCTCCATCATCCTGTGGTGTACAGTTAGTTCCCTTCTGGTCTGTCTCTGATCTAACCTGAGTGTTCTGTGAGGGATCAAGTATGGTGCCTGGTACCCTGCAGGCACTGAAATTTGTTAAGAAAAGAGTAAGCTGAATTCATAGAGTGCAAACATCCCACATTCCAATGCCCACAGGTGCCAGGAAATAACCTAAATGAAACAAACAGGAGAAATAGTGCCCACCCTACCACGAACAGCTTCTACACAATTCAGCTCAACACTGACATTTATATGTGTGAACCCAATATCAGAGGTGCTGATATTTTAAGAGAAACAGGAATAGCAATTAATACATGAAATGTCCTGGCTCTAAATATTAGCACTTCTAATGTGAACTTATTAAAAAGCAGTGTGACGGCCAATTAAAAAAGCAGTTTGCTATAGTCAGCCCTGGGATTACTGGTGTGTGACTTCTGGAGAATGCCAATCCTGAGCCCCAGTCACCAGTACAGAGCAATTGCAGGGTAACCCCGCCCACCCATTTCCCACTCGTAACTCACCATGCAAGCAGCCTGCACAGCTTCAGAGAGGCCCCCTGCGTGGGGCTGGCACCAGAAGGCTGCACACTGGAACCTCTGACGGCCCAGGTCGGCAATGAGGCCAAAGGTGTGAGGGTCACGGCCAACACCAATAAAGGTCACAAGGCGCACTGGGCACTGCCACAGTGGTTCCTCCTCTGCACCAGCTTCTGCCTGCCCACACCAGGCCTGGTCACTAGAGGACCCGGCACTGGCTGGACCCAATAACCTCTTCCAATAGTAAGCAATGAGCCCCCTCAGCATCCCTCCCACCCCTCCACAGGCCCCACCTTCACCTTCCTCTGGTACCTGAATGGGATGTGCAGTCATTAGAGAGTCAGACACACTGAGCATGGCAGGGACCCAGGTATCCTGGTCCCCCCGGGTGGTGAGGGTACCAATGGCCTCATTCAGCACGTCCATGCCTGGGAGGGGACATGCCCACCATAGTGTTTCCCAGATGTAAAGAAAGAAGGGATCTATGGGGAGTGTCTAGGCCCCTCTCGCTGACTTGGGATTCAGAGAGATGGCAATGAAAGGGCTAGGGCTGGGCTTAGAATCCTCAATTGGGAAAGATGGCACATTCTAGGCCAGACAGGACCATGGGAGCACTCTGAGAAACGGTGGTAGACCCTACCATACCCACCTTCCCAGACCTCATGTAGCCCACCTCCTCAGCCAGCTCAGTCCTCACCCATGGCTTTGACGACTGGCAAGGTCCCCATGTACAGTGCCTCGTACTTCTGAGCAGCCTGACTGACTGCCTCCAGCAGCTCCACTGAAATGTACATACAACAAGTTGGCCTGGGTACCATCTCAATGACACCCTTACCCACCCTTCTGAGAACTGGAACTAGAAGAAAGAAGGCTATGGATGCTCCTCCAAATTCAGAGTTTGGGATCCCTAGACCAGTACACATCAGAAGTCCCACATTTCCAGGGAAGTACCTAACAACCACGACTAAGCAACCCAAACTTCCACAAAAGTAGCCTCTTACTAAAATGCAGGCCCTCTGTCCCCATACCTTGGCGTGGCAGGTCTTCAGGGGAGATGGGGTCTAGGGAGGAGCAAGGGGAATCACCATTGATACCCACTCGCTCTGACAAGATCTGAAACACAATGCAACCAGCATGAAATTAAGGGAGAAGGGAACCGAGGTAAGGGAGCCAATACTTCCCTGACCCAACCACCTTGGAAGCTTCACATCAGCTCCATACACACATTCCCTGCCCCTCACTTGGCCCTTACCTGGGCACAAAGCCCATGTAGGGCACTGGCGATGGCCTTGGCAGGGACATCACAGCGAAACACATGGCACTTGAGCATACAGCTGTCTTTGTCACCCGCCACAAAAGCGAAGTCCCTGGCAGGGTCAGAGATGTGGCTGGGGCAGGGGCAGAGATTGGGGTAGGATAGAGGCTGGGTAGGAACAGGGAGCTGTAGTGTCTGCAGGAGATTGGAAAGTCAGGCAAGGGACACAGTGGGGACAGAAGTGGGAGGTCAGGACTGGGGTTCAAGGCACTAGACTGTCGCTCACCTGTCACTGTTCCGGAAGCATGTGGGAGCACAGAAGAGAATCAGCCCAGTCTCTCAGGCTCTCCCCCATCCGTCCCTGCTGAGCTGGGCCCACCCTCCCCAACCAGAGCTGGACCAGGCAGGGGAGGCAGAGCTTGGGTCCATGTCAGAGGATCTGTGTCCAGGGGTTCAAGTACAGAGGATTAGCATCAGTGGGGATCATAGCCTGGAGGGGGTAGGGAGGAGCAACTCTCACTTGGAGGGATGTAGGGGTCCTCACCGGCCCTTGGAGCTGCCCACACCCCACACACGGATGTGCACCAGAGGCTGGCAGTGGATCAGACTGTGGTCCAGTGGATTCACCAGGCTCATGGCATCCTTCTTTAGGATCATCAGCATGTTCTGGCCCTGCCAAGGAAAGGTCAGTCCAGAGCTCAGATGAAGGTGGATGCCACGAAGAACAGGAAATTCAGCAACAACTATCTCTGCTGGGCCCTGGGCTGAATCCCTTGAAGGGCCAACCAGCTCACCTCACCCCAGGCACCATCTGGGGGCTGGCTGCGGCTACAGCTGCGGGTCTGGGCCAGTTGCTGGATGCAGTTATTGACTGCAATACTGCTCTTCCCTGGTACCAGATCCTCTTCAGGTACCTCTACCCAACCCAGGGAACGGACTGCAAAGCACTGATGGGTTAGGGGAGAGGATAGGAGGGCCCTGAATGAGTGGAGACAGACATGGAAGTGGAACAAAAGGCAGAGTAGGATGCGAGGTGTCATGGGTTCCACACACATAAACCTTCTGGAACCCACTGCCTTCATCCTTCATCACCTCTTCTCAGCCCAATTCCACCCCTAACCTTTCCCTCGGAACAATCCACCACCCTCACCACCATTTCTTGGGCCCTAAGGCCCAAGACACTACCTTAGCCCCGGGTTCCATGCTCTGAATGTAGGATTCCTCACCATACCAGGACAGAGAGTTCCTGGAAGACAGCAAGAGCTCGTAAAGTAACCACACTTCCTACACAAGGGACAGTGGAGAAGCCCTCGCTACTTAATGAGCATGAGCTGTGGGATAAGAACTAGAAGGTAGTGTTCCAAATATAAAACCAGAGTGGGAGAGGGCCCAGGACATATTATATATATGTAATAAATGTAACAGAGTGTGGTTTAAAATCAAACAAAAATTCAGGACATAGGACATAGAATAAAAGTTGCAAACAGGGAACAGGATCCAAAACATGGACCACAACCCCAAACTGAGACAAAACTCTCTAGAACACAGGACAGGAACCCCCAAAGAAAGAGCTTAGTACAGTGGCCAACAAACAGAACATGATTTATCAGCACCCAGAACGGGGAAGAACATGCAGCAAAACACAGACTGTGGAAGAAGGAACAAACTTGAAAATACTAAGACTCAAGAAATGGGACAGAGCCAAGAACCTGGGCTTGTAAGCGGAATGAGAGTCGAGCTGCATCTCTGAATGCCATGGAACCCCAAGTCTTTCATTCTGCCTGGCCTATCCCTGTTACCTGCGGTCCAGTGAACTCTCCAGGCTAGAGAAGGATCTCCCCTTGGGGGGCCGAAGTCCCCAAATCCCCTCCATCCGCTGTAGAGAGGGAACTAAGTCAGTGTGGCAGCAAGCCTAGATTCACAGCGAGCTCAGACTCCCTCCTCACACTCCACCTACCGTGGCTGGGTCCTCTCCATCTCCTATCTCCCAGGTTGGGCGCTGCCACTGGGTGCTGCCACTGGGTACATGCCAATAGTAAGTACCTGCAGCATCCCGTATCTTCCTCCAGCCAGGGGGCAGTCCTGGCTCCCCCTCAAGACTCTGGTCCCCCCACAAGTCATCTACGGGAACATGGGATGGGAAGAGGAATTACAGGATTGGAGAGGAAAGGCATATTGTGGGTTCAGAATAACCCTAACGGAACCCTCTCTCCGGGGGCTCCCAGGTGGCTCAGTCGGTTAAGCAGCTGCCTTCGGCTGAGGTCATGATCTCAGGGTCCTGGGATCAGCCCCACATGGGACTCCCTGCTCAGCAGGGAGCCTGCTTCTCCCTTTCCTCTCCGCTTGTGCTCTCTCTCGCTCTCTCAAATTAATAAATTAAAATATAAAAATAAAAGAACCCTCCCTCCATCCCAAAGGAGACAATCCTTAGGATGAAGGGCCAGAAGGTCCTTTACAGCGCAAAGATCCAGGGTTCGTTTGGCCCCTGGTCTTCACCCTGACATATACCCCGTCAACTCCCTCGTTCCCCTTCTGCTCCCCATCCTCCCATCAGGCCACCCCGTGCACACCATCGCAGTTGACCAGAATGATGGCCAGCATGTAATCCTTGCCCAGCATAGCCCCGACCGCGTCCCCGCCGGCTTTTGCCGGCCCGCAATCTCAGCCCAGCTCGACCTCCGGAGCTGCTGCGCCCACAAGCCCAGCCTCTCCGCGCTGGCCAGGCCAACCGGCGCCGCACAAATTCGAGATGGGGTGGGAGCCGGGCCCCAGGAGCGGGAAAGGACGAGCGTGAGCAGCGCCTCCCGCCGACGGGTGGCGCGTGTAAACAGGCCTCTGGATCTCCAAGCGGGTGCGCGTTTCCGTGCGTGGCTCCGGAAAGACGCACCGGCGCCAACGCCCCCGCTGACCTCACCGCGCAACTGTGCGCTCATCAAGGGGCGGAGGACCACCAGACGAAGATGCGCAGGGCGCACATGCGCAAGAGTGAGCTCATCGCGCCCAGCTCTTGTGCGCGCGCGGACACGCAGCTTGTGTCGCGCCGGAGGGGTCACGTGGGAGTACCTGAGCGAAGGACACAGCCGGGGCTCGGCCGTGGGGACGGCGCCTCCACTCTTTCCAAAAATGCCCCGGAAGTGCCTCCGCCCTTAGTAAAGATGGCCGTATCACTTGGTATGAGGGAGGCGGGGCTGCGCCTGCGCAACAAGTTCGGTGGGGAAGATGGCGGATGACAAGGTTAGTGAATGTGGGGGTTGTCTGCAATGTGAGGTGGTCTTCACACCATTCTGGTTCTTGGGAGAGGCGACACTGGAGCCTCTCTTCCGTGGGGGTGCCTTTTTGGGGTTTTTACTCTTGTCGGGTTTACTCTTGTCGACTGCCGCAACATTCGGGAGTAGACTAGCGGAGCACTGCACGAGGCAAGCTGAGCCGGGTGTCTTCTCCCAGAACCCTCACGATCCTTAATTACTTGCACACACTCAGATATAGCTCACCCTGACACATCCTCACTCTTTTGCGTTCCCTAGTCCCTTCTAGAAACATGATGTTTCCAGGCCACACCGACACGCACGTTCTCATTCAAACTCTCTTGCGCATACGCTGAATTTCATACTTCGAGTTGATTAGATCCACTCAGTTCATTTACCCGCACTTCTGCGGACAGCCACCCCAGCCCCACTCCAGCTAGCGCACCCAGTCACACATTCAGTTTGGGAAGCCCAGGCAGAAATCTCCAGGGCGTCCAGGAAATTGCCTCAGGCCATTATTCACCATTAATCAAAAATTCAGCATGTCCGCATCTTTACTAAATACCTATCAATCTTTGTGTTAGGCTTGGGGATCTAATAGACAAGACCAACTCGTTGCCACTTTCACGTAGCTTAGAATCCAGTCAGTCAGCCTAATAAATCTAATTGAAGGTGTCCTAGCTGTTCCTCTTGCCTCTCTACAAACTGCTTGCTACATAAAATTCTTTAAGGGTTGTCACAGATGCAGATCCTGTCACCCCCTCTGTGGCCCCCGTGTGAATTCACTTTTGAGTGTCTTTTATTACCACTATCATCCTAGGAAGTTTTCATAAGAAGAGATTTTTCATGCTCACACCCCCACCCACCCCCGCCTCTGATAGACCTGAACAGAGAATAGGGCTGAATTAACCTACTGGAGCTGGCTTCTTTCTCATTCTAGGATTCTCTGCCCAAGCTTAAGGACCTAGCATTTCTTAAGAACCAGCTGGAACGCCTGCAGCAGCGTGTAGAAGACGAAGTCAGCAGTGGTGTGAGCCAGGTAAAGTTGCACCTGCCTACCACTCTCCCCCTTCCTCCCCCGCCCCGCCACCACCCTTGGGCTGCATTGCCCTATATACTTTTAAATTGCTAATAGAGTTTATTCAGCAAATGGTTATTGAGGTCTGGTTCTTTGTGACCCCAAGAAAAGTTTCTCTAAAGAAATGACACTTGAACTGGCATCTTAAATAGAAGTTAAGTAGGTAAAGAGAAAAGGAGGGAACATTTCAGGCAGATGAAACAACATATGCAGAGCTCTCATGGTTGAAGGTAGCATGATGAACACGGGGAGTGAAAATAGTTTAGTTTTGCTGCACTAATGCAGAGCAAGATAGGAAGTGAGGCTGGAGAAGCAGACAGGGCTCAGATCCTCAGGGACATCTCTGTAGCTTTGTGGTGGTAGGGTTCTGTGGTTGGAGTCTTCTAACCACAGAGTTCTGAGATTATGTGATGAGGACTTCTACGTTCTTTTTCTGCTTCCAGAACTTTGAGAAAATCTTTGGAAAGAACTCTACAGCTTTTTAGAGTAAGGAGAACCAGATAGTGGGATGCTCTAGAGCCAGCTTGAGTTGATCCTGGATAGAGAAGGGAGACCCTGGCTGAGTTTCTTCCTTCGTTTTGCTCCACAGGATGGCTCGCTCATGTCCTCCCCATTCCTCAAGGGCTTCTTAGCTGGCTATGTGGTTGCCAGACTAAGGGCATCAGCAGTATTGGGCTTTGCTGTGGGTACCTGCACTGGCATCTACGCAGCTCAGGCATATGCCGTGCCCAATGTGGAGAAGACGTTGAGGGACTATCTTCGGTCATTGCGAAAGGGGCCTGACTAGCTCTGGATCCCATGGGGGAGGAAGGATGAGCACCTCGGGCCTGCAGGTAGAGGGCTTTCAACCACAGACACTATATTTGGCTGCCTCACCTATCACCCTTTTGCTATCTCCAGCCTGCCCACATCCTTCATCCTTGCTTTCCTTCCTGCAGAGGGTAAAGAGTGGCTTATCAGTCAGCAGTTTGGACGCCCCTCCTTAACCCCATGGGACTGGCCCCAAGACTGTGGCTTCTAGGGTCACCAGCCCCTTCCTCTTCCAGCCCTGACTGTGGAGTTTGCAGCTGACTCTGATTCTCAGTATTCTCTCTAGCGATGTACCACAGCTCCTTCTTCCTGCGAGCTGGCTCCATACACTGCTTTTCCCCAAATGTGTTC
This sequence comes from Spilogale gracilis, assembly GCA_004023965.1. Taxonomy (NCBI): domain Eukaryota; kingdom Metazoa; phylum Chordata; class Mammalia; order Carnivora; family Mephitidae; genus Spilogale; species Spilogale gracilis. Next base: position 33,646 of record PITA01004884.1, on the reverse strand, counting down.
CAATTCCCGCTGCTCCCTTGCTAGCTACACAGGCCACCCAGGGTCTGGTTTGGGCATGAGTGTAGAGGATGGAGGTACGCCAGGCCTGGGCCGTCCCAGGCAGGCCCGCTGGACCCTGATGCTACTCCTGTCCACTGCCATGTACGGTGCCCATGCCCCATTGCTGGCAATGTGCCATGTGAACGGCAGAGTGCCCTTTCGGCCCTCCTCGGCTGTGCTGCTGACCGAGCTGACAAAGCTACTGTTGTGCGCCTTCTCCCTCTTGATGGGCTGGCAAGCATGGCCCCAGGGGGCCCCACCGTGGCGCCAGGCCGCCCCCTTTGCACTATCAGCCCTACTCTACGGAGCTAACAACAATCTGGTGATCTATCTTCAACGTTACATGGACCCCAGCACCTACCAGGTGCTGAGCAATCTCAAGATTGGAAGCACGGCCCTGTTCTATTGTCTCTGTCTCCGGCACCGGCTCTCTGCCCGCCAGGGCTTAGCGCTACTGCTGCTGATGGCAGCGGGTGCCTGCTCTGCAGCTGGTGGCCTCCAGGACCCTGGGAACACACTTCCTGGACCGCCTTCAGCAGCTGCTGCTGGCCCCGTGCCCCTGCATATCACTCCACTGGGACTGCTGCTTCTCATCTTGTACTGCCTCGTCTCAGGCCTGTCGTCCGTGTACACAGAACTGCTTATGAAGCGACAGCGGCTGCCCCTCGCACTTCAGAACCTCTTCCTCTACACTTTCGGTGTGCTCCTGAATCTAGGTCTGCATGCAGGTGGTGGCCCCGGCCCCGGCCTCCTAGAGGGTTTCTCTGGATGGGCAGCGCTTGTGGTGCTGAGCCAGGCACTGAATGGACTGCTCATGTCAGCTGTCATGAAACACGGCAGCAGCATCACACGTCTGTTCGTTGTGTCCTGCTCACTGGTGGTCAATGCCGTGCTCTCGGCAGCCCTGCTGCGGCTACAGCTCACGGCTGCCTTCTTCCTGGCCACGCTGCTCATCGGTCTGGCTGTGCGCCTCTACTATGGCAGCCGCTAGCCCCTGACCCCCTCCACCCAGACTCCTGACCCTGTAGGTTGGGCACCACCATCAGAGCCACCATCCCGGCCTCCCGACCCTTCCTCAGCAGCCAGCCCTGGTATAAGTGCCTTGTGACAAAAGCTGGGGAGGTGAGAGCAGTCAGGTTAGTCCCTGGAGGTGGGCAAATGAAGGGTTACCTCAGGAGACCTGAGAACTGGATTTGATTAAAGAAACTTCTCAGAGGCTCATCCACACTAAGGAACTGAGAGAACATCAATACCTAGGCCTTAGAAATGACTCCATCCGCAGTGGAGGAAGCTCCCTGCCTCATCCTGCGTGAATGCAGTTGTTTCAAGTTGGGTAGGGGCAACAGTTGGCTTTCCTTGCCTCTTGTGGTCTTCCCAGGAGACACATTGCCCCCAGGCCTGGTGCGGGTTATTCCAGTTTGGCTTTGGTACATGAATCCCTCATTAGAGACATTCACCCCTCACTGTAACACAAGAAAGCCTGATTGCCACAGCTTTTATACTGATCAGCCAGGCCACTCTTCCAAGCTCCCCTAGCTCCAGCAGCACCTGAAGACAATGCCCCGTGCTCCCTTCACAGTGCTGCTCTCCACACCCACCCAGCCTTTGTTCTGGAAACCCCAGAGAGGGCTAGAGCTTGACTTATCTCAGGGAATGTTGCCCCTGGACCCTGGCTTAAGGCTATACTCCTGACCTCTCTGCTCATCCCAAGGGCCCCCTGAAAGTCCACTGCCCCCTCTATAGCTCCTAGGAGGTACCATTCTTAACTCTGGGTCCTGCCCCTGCCTACCAGTGTCCCAGCTCTACAGTTTAGGGAAGCTCTACACAGTGACCTGGAACCAGGCCCAGGGAAATTTGGTGTAGCTCAATCAGTGTCTCTAACTATGTAAGCAATAAAGTCTTAATAAAGTGTTCTGGGGTGCAGGTGGTTCCTGCAATTGGCTGTGATAGTCCAGTGCTTTCTGTGTTGCGTAGCTTCACTCAAACAATTTTGTTCCTCTCGTACCCTGAATGTCTTCATGCTGGAGTAACTTACAGATTAGGAGAAAACACCATTTTCACCTAGTTGTGGCCGGAGCATTATTTCCTTTAGGGCTCCATGGAGTGGAAACTGTTCTCTGTCATAGAACTTTCCAAATTTCTCTGAAGCATAAAACTTCGTGCTGGGGAGCTTGGAGGGAGTCTTGGGAATAGAAGGTTCTGGGTCTGGCAGGACAAACTAGGTTTTAGGCTAGAGAACTCATGGGTTCAGTATGGTTTTGATTGTCATTTCCTGTTACTGATATTCCTTGCTGCCATCTCTTCTCATGACCAGTGGAACATGAGGCCCTGCTCCTGTGGGAGAATACTTACTAAACTTAAAAAATTAAGTAAATAAATAAATAAGTGAGGCCTATTGGAGAATCTTGGGAAGTAGGGTAGGATTTGGGAATCTTTTTTTCTTTTTTCTTGTTCTTTAATAAGCTCCGTAAATGATTCCAGTGCACACGGTGTCTTGAGAACCACTGTCTGCAGTATAGAACTATGGTCGGCCAGGCTTGAATTTGAATTTGAATTCTGGCTCTTGTCACTTACTGGCTGACTGTCCTTGGGCAGTTACTTAACCTCTCCAAGCTTTAGTTGCCTTACCTCTGAAATGGCAATCAAACGGTACCTACTACCATATGGGGTAGTGGAAAAGGCTATAATGAAGGCGTGGGTATTAGGTGCTTAACAGGGACTGGCATAGTGAGACCTGGTTAGTGGTATTGTTAATTATCCATAATGAAGATCAGCTTGGTTGTTGTGTCCCCCCTCCCTCTCCCCTCTAAGCCCCTTAAGAACAAAGAGAAACGGGGTGCCTGGGTGGCTTAGTGGTTAAGCCTCTGCATTCAGCTCAGGTCTTGATCCCGGAGTCCCGGGATTGAGCCCCGCATCAGGCTGCTTGCTTGGCGGGAGGCCTGCTTCTCCCTCTCTCACTCCTGCTGCTTGTGTTCCCTCTCTGGCTGTGTTTCTCTCTGTCAAATAAAATCTTTAAAAAAGAAAAGAAAAAAAGAATGCAGAGAAAGGAAGCTGCCACTGCAGGATTATTGATCAGATATCTCCCCAGGGCAGCAATCCAGCAGTGCCTGGCCTCAACCTAGTCTACTCCCGGCTGAAGGTGCTGGTTCTGGGCTTGGAGCTCCTGGTTCTGCGTGGCCAGGTTGATGTTATCTTGCAGGATACCAGCCAGCAGACTGCGGTAGTGATGCTCTGTGGTCATGGACTGCTCCTCCCACAGCTTTCGCCAGGCTCGGAATACCTGTGCCCAGATTCAGAGATGCTTGTCAGCCAGTCAGCCTTGACACCATAACAAGGCCTGCCTTCTGACCTTACTGACCTGGAGCATATGGCGTGTCTGAGCTCGGGCAGCTTGCACGTGCAGGTCATAGAGGGCTGCGAGGTCCTGCTCCGCAGTGTCCTGCTCTGCCTGAAGGGCCTCCAGCTGGAGTCTGAGCATCGTCTGCTTCCGGGGCCATCTCTGCCTCTCCTTGGAGACCTTCAGTGATAATATATATTCTTTGTTTAGTGCCAGGCTCTCTTCTAAAACACTTCATGTATATTTACTTTTATCCAATGAAAAAACCATATGGGTAGTTGCCATTTTAGTTTTCCAAATCTGGTAGGTAGATTTGGAAACTGGATCAGAGAAGTGACCTAACCGGCACAAATTCACGCAACTAGTGAGGGACAGAACTGAGATGACACATGCCCTTCAACGGTTCACTGTCATTCTTAGGGTAAAGTCCAAATTCAGAGGCATGGCCCACACTCGTCTCTTTAGCCTCGCCCCTGACCGTGCACCCACCAGGCCCTGCCAGATGCACAATTTGACTGTACTTTGCCAACTTCTGGACTTTTGTTCATACAGTATTGCCCTCAGAACATATCCCCATCACCCTCGTGGGCACAAGTTTTGTTTCTTGACGTGTTCAAACACATTATATTTAAGCAGTGCCTTTATGTGATGAGTACAGACTGCCCAAGTGGAGTTCAGTCTAGTGAATTCCTCTGGCTGATTTTTTTTTTGTCTCGGCTAAATGCATCTTCTGTGATCCACTCCAGCCTGGGTCAGGCATACCTCTTTGTTCCCACAAGCCCTTAAGCTCCCTGCATCACAGCTCTTAGCACTGAAAATTGCTTCATCTCTCCCCCACAAAGCTATGAAGACCATGAGAGAGGGTATAGCCCAGTCTCTTGTGATTGAGGCTGGATCTCACCCCTAGCACAGTGCCTGGGCCAATTAGAAGAAGCCTCAAGTCCCCCACTTGACCCAACTTACCTCCTTCCCAGCCACCAGGTCACCTGCTACCTCCTCCTCCTGTTCCAAGTGCCTCAACTCCTCTTGGATCCATATTTGGTACTGTTCGTGCAGTCTTTTCCTCCGTGCCTGGGCCAAGAAGAACTGCAGGGCCACATCTGGGACCTGCCAGGCCTAGATGGCATTAGTCTAGGCTCAGCCAGAAGCCCATGTGTGTTCACAACCTTGGGACTCAGGATCCAACTTTCAACAGAATCCCACTACCAGGGCTGCTCCTAGAGCTCCATCCAGGACCTAAGGGCCTGGAGCCTGGACAGAGACTTGTAGGTCACAGAGAGAAAGGAGAGGTATTAGCTCTGCCAACAGATGCTGTGGAGCCCGAAGGATCCCATACCCTTAATGTGATCCAGTAGGAAAATAGCCTTCCCATGCCCCTCCCTTAGGAAACACATAGGCTTTTGGGTCTTCTTTTTGCCAGAAGCTCTGTATTTCTCCCTGACGCTGGGGCAGGGAAGCAATTGACATATTAACTGGGCTCTGCAACTCCACTCTCCCCAACAGCTTCCAGCTGTTCTGGGGCACATGAGATATTACCTGTTCCTCAGAGACCCTAAGAGGATGATTTTGGTGGAGCCCAGGTCCTAGGGATGCTGTTATTCCTACCCCTGGAAGAAAATGCAGTTAAGCCCGGTAAAGGTGGAGGGGATACCCAACTCCACTCCAAAAGCCCCAAACCCACCTTTGGGCTCTCCCTGGAAGTCAGGACTGTGGCTTGCTGTTGAATCTATGACCTGGTGAGAATATAGTAGGAATGAGAATTAAATACCTTTCCTTCAGGATAGTGTGAGTTAGGCTCAGGGCTTTAAAATCATGCAGATTGGGGTCCCGGCACCTCCTCTCCTCAGCTGTGTGACCTCAGGCAGGTGACTAGTGTTTTGAATCCCTGTAAAATGGAGCTGATAAAAGTTGTAGAGAGCATGAAATAGGATAAGGCACCCAAAGCACAAGTGGAAGGCACTGCTCAATAAAGTCGAGCTTACATGCCTAATTCCCAGAGCTCAGGGCTGTAAAAACAAGTTATAAGAAATCGGAAATGGGAAGGCATTCCAGGCACAGTGTGGCAAATCCTGGGAGACGGCGCCCCCTGCTGCACAGAAGGGGCCATGCATTCTAAACCAATGCAAAAGTATCATATTTTGAGTCTAAAGAATTGGGTATGTTTGCCCTTTGGTATGTTTGGTTGTATCAGTGACCCTGAGATGCTCAGATCCCTTCTCTGAGCCTCCGTTTGATCACCTGAAAAATGTAAGCTATGTTGTCTTCTCTGCTTAAAAAAATCCTATGGTTTCCCCGTTGACCTTCAAGATGAAGTCCAAACATCTCAATGAATTTACGAAGCCCTTTATGACCTGGCCCCCACTTCACTCCTCTTTTCCCACTTCACTTAGTCCTTCTCTCTCGACTCTTCCTCAAACGATTCTCCAGTAAAATGAGCCACTGCAGTCTGCCAAAGAGATCAAGCGCTCACTTATTTTTGAGACTTTGCCTGTTGTATTCTGTGCCTGGAATGTTCTTAAGTCATTTTCCCTGGCCATCTTCAGGAATCAACTTCCTCCATGAAATGTTCCTTCCTCCTCTTGCCAAGACTAACTTAGATGCCCCATACAACCCTGTGTTGCTAAGGCCTTTAGAGCACTGATCATGGTGTTAAAAATTGTTTCTTTCCAGAAATTATAAACTCCAGGAGGACAGGGATTTCCCAGGATCTACATAGCACTGCGCCTGACACGTAGTAAGAAGTCAGAAGTTGTCTGGGAATCGGTAAATATTGAATGAAGGAAGGGCCTCCTCATAGTGCTCTTTAAACAGGAGAGGAGGGGCGCCTGGGTGGCTCAGTTGGTTAAGCGACTGCCTTCGGCTCAGATCATGATCCTGGAGACCCGGGATCGAGTCCCACATCGGGCTCCCTGCTCGACAGGAAGCCTACTTCTCCCTCTCTCACTCCCCTGCTTGTGTTCGCTCTCTTGCTGTGTTTCTCTCTATCAAATAAATAAAATCTTTTTAAAAAATTATTTAAAAAAATAATAAACAGGAGAGGAAGGCAGACATCAATGGGGCTCCTAAGAGCTTAAATGAGAAGACTTACCTGTAGTTCTGGGAGCCCCACAGCCTCAGCTTTTACCCTTTTGAGCATCTGGCTCCCTGGACGCTGGCTCCAGGCTTTTACCACCTATGGAGAGAGGGTTCAGGGTAGGCTCCAGCCACTGCTCTCTCGGACACCTCCAGGCCTCACCATGCTTACCTGCAATTCTCGCAGTGCCCTGCCCAACTGGCTGAGCCCACTATCTGTCAGGTTGTCTCCAAGGAGGTCTGAGCGCAGGCTCTTCAGGCCAGCCCGGCGGGCCCGGGCCTCTTGTACCGCATCCCACAGGGTGGGCCTCACCTGCTTCACCCGTGTCCTCCTTCCCTCGGCCCCCAACAGAGCAGCCCAGAGCAAGCTCAGGGAGCCACCTAATGGAGATTCAGAGTGAATCACTCCTTCTGGATTCCAAAACACATTGCCTGTAATACTTTTCATTTTTATTAATAGCATTATTTTTAAAAAGAGCTAATACCTATCAGGCGTTTGCGTGTGCTTGATGGCACCGTGCTAGGGCTTCATGGATTCCCTTTTTTATCCACATAACACTCTAGTGGGGCACCAACCCTCATTTGTCCTACCCCCATATTTTCCAGATGAAGCAAATGAAGCTCAGAGAAGTCAAGCAACTTCCTGGTGAGTAGCAGAGCTGAAACTTAAGTCCAGTTCTGTCTGACATTAAGGCCTGGGCCCTCAATCATGCTATCAAACTGGCCAGTGGATAAACACACTTTTTTCCTTCACTGCTTTATCCTTGAAGCCATGGACTGCCCTAATTTATCCATCTAACTCCACAGGGATTGGCGCAGTACGTGGTCTGGGAGTCCATTAATCAAATTAATGTGCATTTGTCAGTTTAGGAAACGGAGTCCCAGGCTTTTTTTTTTTTCTTTCATTATAGAAAATTTCAAACATATATAAAGTACAGGAAACCTATCTATTTACCACCTAGCTTCAATAATTATCAACTCTTCATCATTCTGGTTTGATCTGTCCCTCCACTTCACCTCCCCCATGTGTCTGACATCATATCATTTCACAGAGGCCTGATTTTTAGTAAGTCTGTGGAAACAGGCAAGTTCTTTTCTTTCTCTGATCCTCCCTTTCCTTATTTATAAATTAGGCTTCCCTCTCTCTCCTCACCTAAGTTAGATGTGTCTCATGGGGTTGTGGTAAGAATAAAAGGTATTAGTGTAAAAATGCTTGGTAAACTGTTGAAAGTCTCTGAAGGACGGTGTGGAGGGTTGCTTTTCTATTGACCCTGCCTCTCCAGACTTTGGTAACCGAGCCGTGCTAGGACCTTCCTGAATCCTGACTCTTCAAAAGGGTCTGGGTCTCTCTGGACTGTGGTTGGGGCTGCAGCTGATATGGTGAGCAGGCAGGTCAGGCATAGTTAGATCCTAGAGCTTCCCCAAGAACCCCACATCCTCCCCTCAGGCCACCTTGAGGGTCCAGACGAAGAAGAAGACCACTGTAGTTGTTTCCTTCCAGGAGCCGTGAGACAATCCAGGGCAGAGAGCCCTCCACTTCCTCACCAGTAACTTTACCAGCCAACACCTGCAGTAGAGGGCAATCTCTGCCAGAGGGAGGGAGGAAGAAAAGCGACGTCCTCTGGTGGACAGGGAAAGAAACTGACCCAAATCACACTCTGATTGAAAGGTTGACTGTTTCTGGTAACTTTTGGCAACCACCAGGCAGATTTGCAACCTTGCATAGATCTTTATTTTATTTTACTACTTTTTAAAATTACACAATATATTCTCATAGTACAAAATTTCTTTTGTCTATCTAATAAGGGACTTGTATCCAGAATCTGTAAAGAACTCTTACACATCAATAATAAAAGACTAATCACCCAATTTAAAATGGCAAAGCAAGGTGACATCCACAAAAATGACAGAGTAGGGAACCCTGGGAGTCTGTCCTTTATCAGAAACATCTGGCAAAAATGGTCAGAATCAACCTTAGTGGAATCCTGGGGGACAGTCAAAGGTTTATAGCAACCAAGTGACTGCTTCACTGGGAGAAAACCAACTTAAATACATTGAGTTCTTTGTTGTGTTATAACTTCCCCTCCCCAACCTCCCCCCTGCCACAGCCCCAGCACAGAGGTGGTCTTGAAGACAACAGTCCACATTTCTGGTGGGAGTACTTGGCTCTGGAGGGACCCGAGCAGATCTTATTCCCAAGGAATTGTGTTTGTTGTTTTGACTATCTAGGGTTTCCCCCAAGGGGCTGACAAAAAAGGCTTCCCTTTTTACCACCTACCTTGGAACTCTCTGGGGGCAGAAGTGCTATGCTGGAGGACAGTCCCTCCAAACATTGAAAGAGGAAAGAATAAACAAAAATAACAGTTGGAGCAAACTGTTTGTATGGAGCCGTTTGTATGTTTCCATACAACAGGTGCATGGAAAGACTGGGAGGTAAAGTTGGGGAGTGAGATTTTGGGGGAATAAGAAAAATTCCCACACACCCTAAGGAACCTAGGAAGCCACACATATTCTGGGGCTTCCCTGGGTCTCTGCATCCATATTTCAGCCTCCCCACCAAACCACCACTCCCCAAAGCAGTCAGAAGACTCTATCAGACTTACAGGGCTCTGGGGAGCTGCAGGATCCTCAGGGCCCCTTGCCACATGCCCTGGATCACAGGCCCCTCAAGAGGCTCAGGCCCTGGGCAGGACATGCTGACAGTGAGTAGAGAGCAGGCCCTGTGGAGGAGAGGGTAGGATCAGGCCAGACACCTAAGGGATGGTGGTGGGAGGTGACAGGTGCCCTCTGGTCCTTACCTGCCTTCATCCCCTGCAGCCCGCAAGTACAGCCCCGAGGCAGCTCTTGAGTCAGACACCTCCACCTCACTGGCATTTTCTATCACCCTGGAGGAAGGGGAGGCTGAGCTCAACTCCTAAGCAACAGGGTTCTGTCTAGTCCCCCAGAACCTCTGTGGGAAGCCCATTGGGATCCCAAGAGCCTGTGAAAATCATCCCCAAGGTTTCAAGCTCAGTATATCCCCTAAAAGCCTCTCATCTGTGTGATCTCCTTTTTCTTCCTGTCATCAGCCCAGTGAGGAAAACAGGCTAGTTAGAATTCTCCAATTTTGCAGATGGAGAAACTGAAGTTCTGCTCAGTGAGATGTTCACCTCTCCCAGGATGATAATGACTGAGTTGAAGAGGCGGAGATGGATAGGGTAAGAAGAGTGAGAGGGTTGGGAATATGGGATGCAGGGAAGAGGAGGAAAGGGCATGATAACCATGACCCCAAGTGCATGGCAGTGGGGAGAAACCTCCAAGGGATGGGTTTGGAGGTGTCAGCCCTGCTTTAAGACATGCAGCCTCAGATCCCCTTGGACCCTGGACACTCACAAGCCCAGGGGGGACACATCTAGCACTGATAGGTTCTCTGTCCCTGGAGAGAGCAGGTCCCGAGTCCTCCCGCAGGGGCTGAGCTAGAATCATGCAAGCACAACACTGGTTACACATAAAGCCTTTCCCAGACTTTGGCTCACACCATCCTCCCGCTGGGGCCCTGTGGGCCAACCAGGGCCCCCAAATGCAGTCATTTCAGGCAGAAAAGGAGACCTTGAAGAGGCAAGCCTGTGCTGGTGAGCAGCAGAAGGAGGCTGGACTCAAGCTCTTCTGGCTGCTCACAAGCCTCATGTACTTTTTGTGACACCGCCAGGGCCTTGGACCCCAGGTCTCCCCTCCCTGCAGGATCTCACCTGCACCAGGCTAAGGGTAGTAAGCACACAGTCAGGGCCCCCGTGGGGCAGAGCTTCCTCAAACAGCATCTGCAATAGCTAAAGTGGAGAAAGGGCTTCAGTAGGGATGCAGAAATGCTGAATCCATACTTCACCGTTTCCTGAGGGTGAAGTCTGCGCCCGGTTCTGTGCAGGTGCTGCAGACACAGTGTCTAGGACAGCACAGTTCACAGTGAGCCCATCAAATGAGTAGACATTTTCAGGGAGACCTGCTGTTTCTGCCAGCAGGGGCCTATGACAAGTTTCTGAAGCAGCTATTTTGATTTGGGGGGAATTTTCATGAAGGCCTAAAAATAAAACGGTCATGTTTATTATCAGTATTATGAGAAACTGTGAAGATTAGACCCTCCTGGATCTTTGATCTTTGCATGCCACCCCTCCGTGACCCTCACCCCATGGGCCCCATCCTCCCACCTTCCCTGACTTCTCAATTGTTGCCTCAGTTGGCCTTGGCAGAACATTCTGTATGGACAGCAGCACGCTATAGGAACCCCCAGGAGGGGAACCTAATCCAGCTAGGAAGGGGAAGGGAAGTTTCTCAAAGATATCCTGGAGGAAGCAACACCTGAGCCTCCCTCATGAGATCTATGCCCGGTGGCTCCTCTGGAACTCACCTGAGGTACGAGCCAGGGTGTCTCTGCTTCCCGACCCTGAATCAGTAGGGCCACACTGTACCCTCGGGCCACCAAGCCTAGTGTGGGCTGCACTCGTGCTAGCAGCTCCTGCTCAGCCTCCTGCAGAGGACATGGAGACATCCCCTGATCTCAGGTGTCCTGATCCAGTCTGTCCAAGCAAAGGGCTTGGAAAGCACTCAGCACTCCAGCATCCAGGAGCCTGAGGGCTCCCACGCTCCTCCCTTCCTCCCTACATGCCCCCTACCTGAGGGGCATCAGAGCCCAGGACTCTGTCAAAGGTGAGGCATTGTTCCTGTGGGGAGGGCTAGGCTCAGCATTGTCATTCCCGTCTCCCCCAGCCCACACCCACACCCCAGCCCATCTTTACCTGAGCGTCTGGAGGGCCCGACTGAAGCAAGCGGATGCTCTTGGGCCCCTCCAGAAGGAGTGTAGGGCAACAGATCTCCTCAGGGCCTGAGAAATACAGACGAGATACCAACTCTCACGGGGCAAACTGCCAGGAATCCTAGGTCCTGCTCTCAACTTTGGCCTCAGTTTCCTAACCTGGAGTACCTCGCATAGGATCAGAGACCCTGAGAGCCAGAGCTTCCTCAGACAGCCTCAGCAACCTCATCCTTCCCTCTCCCAAGAGGCTCCCCCAGGCTGCACTCCCTCTAAGAATGAATGTGTAAAGATTTCTTACCTGAGCCTCCCCCTCCCTCTACTTCTACCACCACCGTCAGCCTGGCCCAGGGGTTGACGGAGAGGGCTGGGGGCGCTGAGCTGGCCTGGCCCGAACCAGCCCCTGCATGAGCTGCCTCTTCGCACTCCATGGCTTCCGTGTCTCTCCGATTTCCCTTAATAATTCATCTCCCTGATCTGAGGGCTCTGGGGAGGGCCTCGAAATAATAACCTGTCAAAGGAGGTGACAGTCGCCTCTTTTCTCTCTTTCCTTTCTAAAATTTTATTTCTTTATTTCTTTATTCCTTCATTTATTTATTTACTTTAGTGAGTATAAGTGATAGAAGCTTATTAAGCAAGAGTACAAAAAAAAAAAAAAAAAAAGAGTACAGAAAAAGCTCTCAGGAGTGAGAAGGGTGCCGACAGGGTTGCCCTCTTTCTTTTTCTTAAAAGGTCTTATTTATTTATTTGAGAGAGAAAGAGAGTGAATAAACACGAGTAGGGGAGGGGCAGAGGGAGAAGGACAAGCAGACTCCCCGCTGAGCAGGGAGCAGAGAAGGACCCCAAAATCATGACCTGAGCCAAAGTCAGACACCTAGGTGCCCCAGTGGTCCCCTCTTTTCTGAGTCACAACATTGAATCAAATTCTTTTTTTTCCTCTTTTCAAAAATATCACACATACAACTGTAGAGAGTATGATGATCCTCCAAGCACCCAGCTTCAGCAATTATTACCCTATAGTCAGTCTTATCTCTTCTGGTCCCCTCCCCATCCCCTATGGATTTTTTTGAAGCAAATCCCAGACAGCTTATGTGTCATCTATAGCTATTTCAGCTCATATTTATAGAAGATAACCACCCTTAAAAAAAAAAGCAATGGCTTAATTTGGTGAGGACGAAGAGAAAGGGGAACACCCTTACACTATTAGTCAAAGGCAAACTAGTGCAGCCACTGTGGAAAACAGTATAGAAGTTCCTCAAAAAGTTAAAAATACAACTTCCCTATGACCCAGCAATTGCACTACTAGGTATTTATCCAAAGGATAGAAACATAGGAATTCGGGCGCCTGGGTGGCTCAGTGGGTTAAAGCCTCTGCTTTCAGCTCAGGTCATGACCTCAGGGTCCTGGGATCGAGGCCACATTGGGCTCTCTGCTCAGCAGGGGGCCTGCTTCCTCCTCTCTCTGCCTCTCTGCCTACTTGTGATCTCTCTCTCTGTCAAATAAATAAATAAAATATTTTTTCAAAAAAGAAACATAGGGGGGGCGCCTGGGTAGCTCAGTTGGTTGCAGCTGCCTTTGGCTCAGGTCGTGATCCCGGAGACCCGGGATTGGGCCCCGCGTTGGGCTCCCTGCTCGGCGGGAAGCCTGCTTCTCCCTCTCTCACTCCCCCTGCTTGTGTTCCCTCTCTGGCTGTGTTTCTCTCTGTCAAATAAATGGATGGAGTCTTTAAAAAAAAAAAAGAAAAAAAAAAAGAAACATAGGGGTTCAAGGGAACATGCACCCCAATGTTTATAGCAGCAATGTCCACAATAGCCAAACTATGGAAAGAGCCCAGAGGCCTACTGACACATGAATGGATGGATATATATCACATCTTCTTTATGCATCCATCTGTCAGTAAACATCTGGGTGCTCTCTCTCTCTCTCTCTCTCTCTCTCTCTCTCTCTCTTATATATATATGAGAGTATACACACACACACACACACACACACAGAGTGGAATATTACTCAGCTCTCAAAAAGAATGAACTCTTGTCATTTGCAATGACATGGGATAGAACTAGAGGATATTATGCTAAGTGAAATAAGTCAATCAGAGAAAGATAAATATATTATTTCTCTCATGTGGAATTTAAGAAACAAAACATGAACATAGGGAAGGAAAGGAAAAATAAGATAAAAATAGGGAGGCAAACCATAAGTCTCTCTTATATAAGAGACTTAACTATAGGAAACAAACTGATGGTTGCTGAAGAGCGGGTGGGTTGGGGGCTAGGGTAACTGGGTGACGGGCATTAAGGAGGGTACTTGGTGTAATGAGCACTGGGTGTTATATACAACCAATGAATCCTAAATTCTACCCCTGGAACTAATAATACTCTATATATTAATTAAATTGAATTTAAATTTTAAAAAAATTTAATGATGGCTTATCGAAATATAAATCATATACCATCCATTTACCCATTTAAAGTGTATATTTCAATGGCTTATATCACAAGCCATTTTAGAACATTTCCATCACTCTATAAAGAAACTTGGTTTCCTTTATTATCACCTTCCTAACCCCACCCTACTACAATCACTAAACAACCATTAATCTATTTTCTGTCTCTGTAGATTTGGCTCTTCTGGACATTTCATGTAAAAGGAATCACACAGTCTGTGTTATTTTTGTGACTGTCTTCTTTCACTTGGCATAATGTTTTCAAGGTTCAACCATGCAGTAGTATGCATCAGTATTTTTTTCCTTTCTATGACTGAATGATTTTCCAGATAGAGGTGAAATGACTTCTGTCACCAACTATGCAGAATTTGGCCGCGCTTCACAGCTAAAAGCACGTCTCCACAAGACTGCCTTTACTTCAGACACTAGTCTCAAGCTTCAGGTCCCCAGTCCTTCTTGATTCTGACCAGCTGGCAACATCAGGTGTTCCCATTATTCCTGCAAGTTTCATAACTTGCTTGAATGACTTACAGAACTCAGGAAGGCAAATTAACTTACTGTATCTTATAGTAATTCTCTCACACCACCTGGGTGTCCTATATTTCAATCCAATTTCGACACTAACTATCTGGAGTTAGCACCAGTTCCCACAAGGTCCTCAATAAGACTGCCCTTATTTCTGATGAAAGCCACAAATCGGGGCCCCAAGCTGCTTGCAGTGCTGTCTGACTTGGCTACAGATTTGGGGGTTCTGCCTACTACCTTTCAATTTCAATAATTCACTAGAATGACTCACAGAACTCAAGAAGGTGTTCTATTTATGAGTACCTTTTTATTATAAATGAATAATCAGGTGAAAAGGTACATAGGATGAGGTCTGGAAGGGACCAGAGCACAGAATTTCTGTCCCTGGGGAGTTAGGGTGTGCCACAATAGTTATTTTTAATTGAGATTTCATTATGGAGGCATGTTTCATTAAATTATAGGCTATGTGACGGAACTCAGCTGCAGCCAATTACATGGTTTGTGTTTTCTAGTGAGCAGCCTTCTCCATCCTGAAGCTATCTGGGGGTCCATCCAGAAGTCACCTCATTAGCATAGCAGGGAGAATCCTATCATTCAAGAAATCCCAAAGGTTTTTGGAGCCCTGCTCCTTCAACTGGAGACAAAGACCAGATATACACTTTATTATATCACAAGCCACTTGATGGTTTTTCACCAAGGATCCCTTATAGCCAAAGGATCATACCTGTTTCATTATCTACATTTCGTCAAGTATTTATATAAGAACAATAATAAAAACATGAAAACAGTAGTTCCTCCTTATTTCAAGACACCCAACAGATGCCTGAAACCACAGATTATTCCAAACCAAAGTGTATATACTATGCTTTTTCTTATGCATACCTATGGTAAAGTTTAATTTACAAATCATCCACAGTAAAAGATTAACAACAATAATAATAAATTAGAAGTTATAACAGTATCCTGTAATAAAAAGTATGTGGATGTGTTCTGTCTTTCAAAATATCTTATTGTTGGGGCACCTGGGTGGCTCAGTCAGTTGAGCATCTGATTCTTAAAATTTGGGCTCAGGTCATGATCTTGGGGTCATGAGATCCAACCCCACATCAGGCTCCAGGATGTGCATGGCCTCTGCTTAACACACTCTCTCACCATCTCCCTCTACCCCTCCTCCTGCTTGCTCAGGCTTACAAGACTCTCTCCTAAAAGAGAAGAAAAGAAAAAAGAAAAAAAGTATCTTATCTTACTCGACTCACCCTTCCTCTTCTTGTGACGCTGTGAGATGATCAAATGCTTAGCAAGGAGATGAAATAAGGTGAATGATGTAGGCATTGCAACATAGCCTTGAGGAACAGAAACTGCAGTCAAACTATATATAAGGGGGAAATGAATTTATGTATGCCTAACATTTGACAGAATCAGTGTGGGGTAGGCATAGGAGGCTGTTAACTAAATTTCCCATATCTATCGATAATACATTCTTATCAACAGTGCCAGTCGTATGTTATAACTCATCGTGTAGATGCAATACAAAAAAATAAGAGTAATTAGTCCAGTCCATCACTGTGATCAAAATGTCTCCCAGGGCAAGGCTACCCAGGTTTGCAGTCTTCCATTTAACGTAATGTAAAGTCATACAGTCGATTGAATAGTGCTGCTATGAACTCTTTGGTACAAATTTTTGCTTTACACTTCCCTTTTCAATACTTTTGCATATATACCTAAAAGAAGTATTGCTAGATGATATGGTAATTACACGTTTAACTTTTTGAGGACCAACCAAACTGTTTTTCTTTTTTAAGATTTTATTTATTTTTATTTATTTATTGACAGAGAGAAACACAGCTAAAGAGGGAACACAAGCGGGGGAGTGAGAGAGGGAGAAGCAGGCTTCCCGCTGAGCAGGGAGCCCGATGTGGGACTCGATCCCGGGTCTCCGGGATCATGACCTGAGCCGAAGGCAGTCACTTAACCAACTGAGCCACCCAGGCGCCCCTGAACTGTTTTTCACAGTGGCTTCCCAATATTACATTCCCACCAGCAACATGTGAGGGTTCCTATTTATCCATATTCTCACCAACAGTTCTTTTTCTTCTTTCTTTTTTTAAATTTTACTTATTTATTTGAGAGAGAGAGGGAGCGTGCACAAGCAGGAGGAGAAGCAGAAGGAGAGAGAGAAACAGGCTCCTGGCGAAGCAAGGTGCCTGTTGTAGGACTTAATTCCAGGACCCTGGGATCATGACACCAACCGATGGCAGATACCTAGACAACTGAGCCACGCAGATGCCCTTCTTCTTTCTTCTTCTTCTTTTTTAAAGAGTTTATTTATTTGTCAGAGAGAGAGAGAGAGAGAGAGAGAGAGCGAGCGAGCGCACAAGCAGGGGGAGCGGCAGGCAGAGGGAGAAGCAGTCTCCCCACTGTCCGAGGAGCCTGTCATGGGACTCAATCCCAGGACCCTGGGATCATGACCAATGGCGAAGGCAGACGCTTTACTGACTGAGCTACCCGGGCATCCCCTCTTCTTTCTTTTTATTAGAGCAAGAGTGGTGAGTGTGAACTGGTGCCTCATTGTAGTTTTCATTTGCATTTCCTCAATGACCAGTGATTTTGAGAATCTTTTCACATGGCTGTTTGGCCATCTATATAGCTTCTCTGGAGAAATACCAATTTAAGTGTTTTATTTTTATTTTTTTTTAAGATTTTATTTATTTGACAGAGAGAAACACAGCTAGAGAGGGAACACAAGCAGAGGGAGTGAGAGGGAGAACCAGGCTTCCCGCCAAGCAGGGAGCCTGATGCGGGACTCGATCCCAGGTCTCCAGGATCATGACCCGAGTGGAAGGCAGTCGCTTAACCAACTGAGCCACCCAGGTGTCCCCCAATTTAAGTTTTTTGCCTAGATTTTAATTATTGTCTTTTTTTTTTTTAAGATTTTTTTTTTTATTTATTTGATAGCGAGAAACACAGTGAGAGAGGGAACACAAGCAGGGGGAGTGAGAGAGGGAGAAGCAGGCTTCCCGCCCAGCGGGGAGCCTGATGTGGGACTCGATCCTGGGTCTCCGGGATCATGACCTGAGCCGAAGGCAGTCGCTTAACCAACTGAGCCACCCAGGCGTCCCAATTATTGTCTTTTTGCAATCCATTAATGAAGGATGATTTTTTTAAAAAGATATTTATTTATTTACTTGACAGAGAGAGAGATCACAAGTAGGCAGAGAGACAGGCAGAGATGAGGAAGCAGGCTTCCTGCTGAGCAGAGAGCCCCATGCGGGCCTCGATCCCGGTGGGATCATGACCTTAGCTGAAGGCAGAGACTTTAACCTACTGAGCCACCCAGGCGCCCAATGAAGGATGATTTTAAGCATCTTTTCATGTGTTTTTCAGGCATGTGTATAGTTTCTTTGGAGAAATGGCTTTTTGAGTCTTTCCTCCACTTTTTATTTGAACTTTTTTGTTGATAAGTTACAGGAGCTGTATATATATTCTGGATACTAGACCATTATCACATACATAATTTGCAAATATTTTCTCCCATTTTGTAGGTTGTTTTTTCATTTTTTTTTAAAGATTTTATTTATTTGACAGATAGAAACACAGCCAGAGAGGGAACACAAGCAGGGGGAGTGAGAGAGGGAGTAGCAGGCTTCCCGCTGAGCAGGGAGCCCGATGTGGGACTCGATCCCGGGTCTCCGGGATCATGACCTGAGCTGAAGGCAGAGGCCCAACCACTGAGCCACCCAGGCGCCCCTGTTTTTTCATTTTTTGATAATGCTTTTTGGTAGAGAAAAGTTTTAAATTTTGATGAAATTCAGTTTATTGTTTTTTTCTTTTGTTGTTCTTGCTTTTGGTGTCAGATCTTAGAATTCATTGCCAGAGGTCATGAGGACTAATTTCTGTGTTTTCCTCTAAGATCTTTATAGTTTTAATTCTTATATTTGGGTAACTGATCCATTTTGAGTTAATTTTTGTATACAGTCTGATTTAAGGATGCAAATTAATTAATCTATATCTGGGCATCCAGGTGTCCCAGTGCCATTTGTTTGAAAGATTTCTTCATTGAATATTCTCAACATCCTTGTCAAAATCAACTGTACATAAAAACATGGGTTTATTTCTGGACTCTCACTTCTCTTTCACCATCTTATGTCACTACTTTATGTCAGTTTCACAGTGTCTTCATTACTATTGCTTCACAAAAAGTTTTGAAATCAGGAAGTGTAAGCCCTCCAACTTTGTTCTTGTTTTATGATTGTTTTGTCTATAGCATCTATGGAAATTCCATATGAACTTTGGAATCACCTTGTTAATTTATACAAAAAACTTAGATTCTTATGGGGTGCCTGGATGGCTCAGTTGGTTAAGCGACTGCCTTCGGCTCAGGTTGTGATCCGGAGACCCGGGATCAAGTCCCACATCGGGCTCCCTGCTTGGTGGGAAGCCTGCTTCTCCCTCTCTCACTCCCCCTGCTTGTGTTCCCTCTCTGGCTGTGTATCTCTCTGTCAAATAAATAAAATCTTAAAAAAAAAACTTAGATTCTTATTAGACATTAATTGACTCTGCAGATCAATTAGGGGAGAATTGACATCTTAATATGAAGATCCACATGTATGGGATGTTATTCCATTTATTTATTTAGATCTTATTTAATTTCTTTCAACAGCATTTTGTAGTTTTTGGAGTATAAGTTTTCTCTTCTTTGGTTGTATTTACTTTTACTTATTGTATTTCTTTTGATGCTATTTTAAATGATTTTTTTTGAAATTTCATTTTCAGTATGAAATTTTGTTGCAAGTGTATAGATATAAAATTGATTTTTATACATTGACCCTGTATCTTAAAAATTTATTGAACTTGTTAGTTCTATTATAATTTAGTGAATCCACAGGATTTTTTTTAAAAGATTTTTTTTATTTATTTGACACACCTAGAGAGATCACAAGCAGGCATAGAGAGAGGAGGAAGCAGGCTCCCTGTGGAGCAGAGAGCCCAATGTGGTCCTCGATCCCAGGACCCTGAGATCATGACCTGAGCCGAAGGCAGAGGCTTTAACCCACTGAGCCACCCAGGGACCCAAATCCACAGGATTTTTTTTTTAAGATTTTATTTATTTATTTGACAGACAGAAACACAGCTAGAGAGGGAACACAAGCAGAGGGAACTGAGAGAGGGAGAAATAGGCTTCCTGCCCAGCAAGAAGCCCGATGTAGGGCTCGATCCCGGGTCTCCAGGATCATGACCCGAGCCGAAAGCAGTCGCTTAACCAACTGAGCCACTTAGGCACCCCTCCACAGGATTTTTAAGAAGATTTTATTTATTTATTTGAAAGCGAGAGAATGAGAGGGAGCATGAGTGGGGGGAGGGTCAGAGGGAGCTCCTGCTGAGCAAGGAGCCCGATGCAGGACTTGATCCTGGGACTCCAGGATCATGACCTGAGCCCAAGACAGTCGCTAAACAAACTGAGCCACCCAGGTGCCCCTCCACAGGATTTTTAAAATATACATGATCATAAAATCTACAAATTTAGGGGCGCCTGGGTGGCTCAGTTGGTTAAGTGACTGCCTTCGACTCAGGTCATGATCCTGGAGTCCCAGGATCGAGCCCGGCATCGGGCTCCCTGCTTGGTGGGAAACCTGCTTCTCTCTCTCTCACTCCCCCTGCTTCTGTTCCCTCTCTCGCTGTGTTTCTATCAAATAAATAAATAAAATCTTTTTTAAAAATCTACAAATTTCCTTTCCAACCTGGATGTTATTTATTTCTTTTTCTTGACTAATTGCCATGGCCAGAATTTCTAGAACAATGTCACATGAAGGTGGTAAGGACATATATCCTTGTTTTGTTGCTCATCTCAGGGCAAAAGCACCTAGTGTTTGATTTTTTTAATATATTTTTTAAGATTTTATTTATTTATTTGACAGAGAGAAACACAGCAAGAGAGGGAACACAAGCACGCGGAGTGAGAAGCAGGCTTCCCGCTAAGCAGGGAGCCCGACCCAGGGCTCTATCCCAGCACCCTGGGATCATGACCTGAACTTAAGGCAATTGCTTAACCAACTGAGCCACCCAGGCGCCCCTAGTGTTTGATTATTAACTATGATATCAACTGACTTTTCTTTTGTAGATGCTTTTGAACATGTTGAGGATATTCCTTTCTCTTCCTAGTTTTTTGAGTGTTTTTTTTCATAAAAGGTGTTGGATTTCATCAAATGCTTCCGTGTTTATTTAGATGATCATGTTTTTATGTTTTATTCTGATATGATATGGTGTATTACACTAACTGATTTTCAGATGTTAAACCAACTTTTCATTGTTGAGGAAAATCCCAGTTGGTCATGGTATATAATTCTTTTTGTACATTCTTATAAATTGCTGGAGACATTTTCTAGTATTTTATTGAGGGTTCTTTTATTTATATTCATAATGGATATTAGACTGTAGTTTTCTTTTCTTATGATTTGTCAAGCACTCTGTCTTAAACATTACCATGATATCATACCTATCATGTAAAATACCATACTTAAGGGTACCTGGGTGGCTCAGTGGGTTAAGGCTCTGCCTTCGGCTCAGGTCATGATCTCAGGTGCTGGGATCGAGGCCCGCATCAGGCTCTCTGCTCAGCAGGGAGCCTTCTTCCTCCTCTCTCTCTGCCTGCCTCTCTGCCTACTTGTGATCTCTCTCTCTCTGGCAAATAAATAAATAAAATCTTTAAAAAATAACTTAAAAAATTTTAAAAAGAGCAGAAACTCTTGACTCAGGGTATAAGGACTTCTGAGGAAAATAATTGACATCTGTTTGGCTCCAGATGACAGCACAGGAAAAAAAGAGGAAGCTACAGGGAGACTTTTTGGCTCAGAAACGCATGTCCTATGACCCTAGCCCTACTCTTGCAATATACAGTTCATCACACCACAACAGATATCCACATTCATTGTACATGTGGAAGTAGAACGGTTGCTTCTCCTAATCCATATCTCACTCCTTGTTACTTCCTTCCTGACTAGGGCACACTTTTCAGCCTCACCGTTTTCAACCAAACTTGCTCAATCCTTTGGTCTCAGTTGGGCTGCCCTGTGTACCCACCCTCCATTTTGCTCTACCAGTTTTTAAGTTGTTTTTTTTCCCCAGAAGAAATTGTGTAATGCATAGCTGTAGATTCAGTGTATCAGTGGGAGAAGATGAGTTCAGACTCTTCCTGCACCACCCTTTTAAACAGGAACACTTACCCACCCCCAATTTTAAACATATGAATCTTAATCCTATGCTGCTGTATGCTGTCAGATCAGAAAATGCCACACTTGTCTTGTGCCTGCAACTGTGACACATGCTTTATGGCCTCCAGCCTCAGTTGGAAAAATATTTTTATTTGACCTTAAGGAAGCAAAACACTAATCAGTTTTTTCTCACTTAATTCATGGCAGCAATAAAGCCTCAGCCCACTCTTTCCATTCATTCAATATATTTTTTTTTTGATGGGGAGAGAGAGATACACAACGAGAGAAGCACCACAAGCAGGGGGAATGGGAGAGGGGGAAGCACGCTTCCCACTGAGCAGGGAGCCTGATAGGGGACTCAGTCCCAGGACCCTGGGATCAGGACCCCTGAGCTGAAGGCGGATGGTTAACCGACTAAGCCCTACCCAGGTGTCCTAAATCAATTTTTTAGTAAAAATTTATGGAGCACCAACCATGTACCAGGCACTATCTTTGGGACTAGAGGTGTAGACATAAACAAGACGGACATTGCCGATGCTCTCAGCAGTTGTCATTGGAACTTCCAACACAATACTCAACAAACAGAACAGGTATATCTAAAGAAGATGATTTCCAATTGAGATTAATGCTGTGAAGAAAATAATGAATGATGTAATCAGGATGACGAGGCAGGAGGGGCTCCTTCAGAAGGCGTAACATTTCAACTGAATCCTGTACAATGAGGTGCCTGCCATTGGAAGATCTGTATTTAGAGCTTCAATTTGGTAGAAGTTCCACAGTCCCTGTTGCCACAGGAGCATCTTTGCCCAAATATTCTGCCTTCCAGCCTAGAGACTATAAGTTGACTGTTTGTGTGCTTATCTTTAGGCCAAATCCCTTACTGGTGAATTAGGTACCAGTCCTTTTTTTTTTTTACCCATTCAAGGACATTTCTCCAGCAGGACTCCCTTCTTTTTCCTACATCATCATGTTTTCCCTCTCTACTGGATTATTCCCATCTGCATACAACCATATTATTTCTCTTATCTTAAAAACTAATTAACATGGGCTCCTGGATGGTTCAGTCGGGTAAGCATCTGCCTTCGGTTCAGGTCATGATTCCAGGGTCCTGGGATCGAGCCCCAAGTGCTGCTTCCTGCCCAGTGGGGAGTCTGCTTCTCCCTCTGCCTCTCCCCTCTGCCTGTGCTCTTGCTCTCTCTAATGAATAAATAAGTCTTTTTAAAATGTATAAAAACAATTAACATAACATCATACTCAATAGTCAGAGACTGAAAACTTAGCCTCTAAAATCAGGATCAAAACAAGGATGCCCACTTTTGCCGCTTCTATTTAACATAGTGGAATCCTAGCTAAAGAAATTAGGCAAGAAAAAGAAAAGGCATCCAAACTGAAAAGGAAGAAGTAAAAGTCTCTGTTCACAAATGACATGATCTTATATGTAGAAGATCATAAAGAGAGGCATCTGGGTGGCTCAGTGAGTGAGGTGTCCAACTCTTGGTTTCAGCTCAGGTCATGGTCTCACGCATTGTGGGTTTGAACTCCTGGAAGGGCTCCGCACTCAGCAGGGAATCTGCTTAAAGATTCATTCTCTCCCTCTGCCCCTCCTCCTACTCACTCATGCATGTTCTCTCTCTCTCTCTAATAAATAAATAAATATTGTTTTAAGAAAATCATAAAGATTCCACACCAAAAAAAACCCCAAAAACCTGTTAGAGTAAACAAATTCAGGGAAGTTTCAGGATACAAAATTAACACATAAAATCCAGTGAGTTTTGGGACACCTGGGTGGCCTATCTGTTAAGCATCTGCCTTAAGTTCAGGTCATGATCCCAGGGTCCTGGGATTGAGTCCCACATTGGGCTCCCTGCAGCAGAGAGTCTGCTTCTCCCTCTCCCTTTGCTGCTCCCCCTACTTGTGTGCTCTCTCTATATATAAAATAAATAAATAAAAATCTATTTAGAATAAAAAAGAAAGATACAACTAAATGGAAAATCATTCCAGTTTCATGGATTAGAAGACTTTATTAAGGTGTCAGTGCTCACCAAGGCTCACACGTTCTCACCTCTCTCAAATCTTTGCTCAGAAGTCACATTCTCAGTTAGGTCTACTCTACTGACAAATAAAAACTTGCAATTTTAACATTCACTTCTAACCCAACACTCCTGATTGTTTTCCCCCTGCTCTTTTTTTTTTTTTCCATAATACTTATCTTCTAACACACTATAGACTTTATTCTCCCCACTGCAATGTAAGCATTTTAAGAACAGGGACTTTTGCTGCTCTGTTCACTAATGTACTCTCAGCACTTCCAAGTGTTTGTTGTGTAGCAGGAACTCATTAATGTTGCACAAACAGCATAGCGGAAGGGAGGGAAAAATAAAACAAGAGGAAATCAGAGAGGGAGACAAACCACAGAGACTCTTAATCATAGGAAACAAACTGAGGGTTGCTGGAGGGGGTGGGAGGTGGGGGGATGGGGTTACTGAGTGACGGGTATTAAGGAGGGCATGTCATATAATGAGCACTGGTTATGATAGAAGACTGACAAAAAAATAATAATAAAAAAGACTGATGAATCACTGACCTCTACCTCTGAAACTATACACTATATGTTAATTGAATTTAAATAAAAAATATATGCAAATTTTAAAAATTGTTGAACAAACAAATAACCAGAGCATTCCTGGCAGAGTGAAAAGCCCATGTGAAAGGAAAGAATGCCACAGAGGAGAGGCTAGAATATGCTGAGAGGGGGAGACAGGAAGGAAGCATAGGAAACTGCTGACCACTCTGTCCCTGTGTCTCCCACCTGAAAAGTTCTCAGTTCTCCTCCTCTGGCCTCTGTATCCTTTAAGGACTCTGCTTCCTGCATCCTTAAATGCTGACTGATGTTTTCCAAGTTTCCCTTTTTAGCAGTCTCCTTGCTCTATCCCTGGAGCTTCCCCATGCCCATGACTTCACAACCACTTCTACACTGAGGGCTCCTCAATTCTAGAATGCAGCCCAAACTGGTCTTGTCAGATCTAAACTCCAAAGACCAGGTAGCTCCTGGATTTCTGCACAGGGAAGTCCTGGAAGCACTTCAAGCTCCTAAGTGCCCTTCTCCCAATCTTCTTTTCCTTTTCCATTTCCATCCCTCTGCGTGAAACTGGCATCCCTTGAACCAGACACCTGAGGCATCTCGTCTTCCCCCACATTCGGGCATCCTGGGACCCATCGGGTTCTGCCTCTTGCGAAGCTCTTGGAGCAATCCTGCCCCCACTCCCATGGCTACTGCTGTCCTGGACAGGTCCTCGCCCTTTCTCACCTAGATTCATTCAACAACCCCTCTCAATGCTCCCTTAGGATCTGCTAAGCCATCCTCCACGTGGCCACCTGTGGGCTTTCTCAAACACACAATTGCTTCCAGTAACTGTCCACTTCAAACTCATTAATCACTCCTCACACCTTGCAGGATTATCTCTAAGGCCCTTCACAACAGGCTCTTAGTTATATCTCTTTTCCGCCCAGAGGGGAAAGATGGGTCTTAAGCTTGTGCTCTCTCTCTCTCTCCGTCAAATAAATGAATAAAATCTTAAAAAATAATAAAATAGAATATTTTATTTATCTGACAGAGAGAGAGAGAGCATATGCACAAGCAGGGGGAGCAGGAGAGGGAGAAGCAGTCTCCTGCTGAGCAGGCAGCCCGACTCAGGACTCCATTCCAGGACCCTGGGACAATGACCTGAGCTAAATAAAGGCAGCCTCTTCACCGATGGAGCCACCCAGCCGCCACTAAATAAAATATATTTTTTAAAAAGCTTCTAACCACTCCTTGACTTTTTAAACTTACCTCCTCACAGTGCAGTAATAAACGGTGTGTGGGCTGGCACTTGCCTTCGATAATATTTTGAGTAGCATTGCTTTACAAGGCCCTACATAATTTGGCCCTGCTATGCTCTCATGTTTTCTCTTACTGTTCTTCCCTACCACCCCTGCTCACCCTGATTCAGCCACACTGGCCTCCTTATTGTTTCCTTTAACATTGAGGATTTTTGTGTTTGCTATTGTCTCTGCCTGAAATGATATTCCCACAGATATCCTCAAACTTACTTTCCCAGTTCACTCGGTAGTTTGTTCGAATATCCTCTATCAGAGAGACCTTCCTAACACTCCCATAGAACACATCAGTCCTCAACGCTCTGTCCTCTTTCTCTTCACAACACTTATTATAGTTCGATGTATGTTTATTGTCTTCCTCTGACCCCCACTATCCAACTAGAATCTAAATTCCATACGAACAAGAACTTCTGTATTATTTCCGCTATATCCACAGGGTTTAGCATAGTCCCTGACACATATCAGCACTTGAATGAAGGAATGTTTCCAGCTTCCATCACTGGGATCTCCAGCTCTACCTAATCAGTTATAATTCTCAGATCTGTCCATATACTTTCAGGTTTCTGAGGCTTTTAAAGCATCCTTTTTTGCCTGGGACTGTGCTTCCTGAGGAAATGATATTCACCTCTCAGATCCAGATTAAATGTCTCCTTTGCTATACAGCCTCCTAGAGGACCTCATAGAGTAGATCCCTCCCATTCATTGAATCATGACTATCTTTTCTGTGCACATCTCCCTTATTGGGATTGAGAATTCCCTGAGGACATGGGTGTTTTGGGTTCTTTGTATATCAGGGTCCTAAAACAGGGCCTGAGATTGAGTAGGGGCTCCATAACTTTGATGAAGTGTGCTCAGAGCTATTCAAATGTAAAGAGCTGCTTGAATTCGTTAGTTCTCTGATAATGGAAATGTTCCATTAGGCTGGATGAAGTCCTCTTGGGGATACTCCTGCCTGGGGATGGCATTTTATCAGTCCCATGATTCTTTGAGTCTGTAGTCTAGTAACCTGTGTAACTCTCCAACACTGTTATTTTGTATCCTCCATTACTATCTGTGTGGCTCTGGACACTGGAGGAAGGCAGGCCAGAGGGCTGTGCTTTGCTTATGTCTGTCTGCCCTCAACCCCATCCCTCTCCCAGGTCCTCTGTGAGGCAGGTGTCTAGCTCTCTGATGGGTGTTACTGCCTCCTGGATGTAAAGAAGTGACTCCTAGAAGGAACATTACCTCTTGGCTGATGCCCTGGGTCTCTGAGAAAATGTGGTTTGGAGGGCACACGTCATTAATTGCCCTGTGAAAGGTCTAAGATGCGGTGAAGTGTCTAAGCTATTATACTATTGCAAATTAAGGATCCAGCCAGAAACAATTATACACACATATTTACTGACCGAACGACAAGATATCTGGTTCAGACACAGACTGTTTAATGACAGCATTCTGCAACTGTCATCCATGTACAAATTCCCCATTAGATGACCCAGTGAAAGCCAGTGTACCTGTGTGTGCAGAGGGGCTTTACACAGCGGAAGAGAAACCCTGAAATTATGAAACTTGGAACATATGCAGAATAGGTGGCAGAGCTGTCCCTTCTCCCTGGAGAGTGGGAGAAAGAGAAAGACTAAGCATGTAACTCTGGGTTTTATTACCTTTGAAAGGGGGAGCACTTGGATCTTGGAAAGTGCACCAGAGAGGAAACATTCTGTATCTTCCTCGGCATGTTTAACATTCAGACATCCTTTAAACACCGGTGTAAGTAATCTCAGAAAGCCGGATTACACAGAAACCCCCGTTTCTCACACACAGCGCTAGACAGGAAACATTCCCTGCCTCTTCCACCCTTTAAGTTCTATTCTTTGCTTTCTAGGCAATTAGGAGGAAGAAAGCTAAATATAATGGATTCCACAGCCAGCACTGTGCCCCAGCATATCGCAGACACCCATTGAGTGAATGACGCCGATCAAGTGTTGTTTCAGATTTTAATTAAGATGAGGCGGAGGTTAGTTGGTTAAGACGTCCCAGAAAAAGGTTTCCCTGGAGCCAGGGCAATCTGAGCCAATTCATTTTTCTCTCGTGGGCCTTAGGCGAAGCCCCCCACCCTTTGAAGCACCGCTAAGGTTCCTGACATCCCCACCGCCAGGGCCGAATGCCCACAGGCTGCGACCACTCCAGACGTCATTGGGTCTTCTTGGTAGTTGGGGGCTTCGGGGTCCAGAAAGGGATTCCCATCCAGCGTCAGGTTACTCACCTTGGGCAGCTCTTCTGGCCGAGGCACTCTGTTCAGCCTGTTGCACCTAAGATCAAGCACGCTAAGCCTGCCCGGTAGTCCCTTAGGCACCTGCTCCAGCCCCGCGAAGGACAAGTTTAGAGAGTTCAGTGTGCCCGGCCAGACACACCCCGGAGCGCCTGGGGCGGTAGCGCGCAGCGAGTTGTGGCTGAGGTCTAGGCGCTGGGGTTGCACACCCGCCGCCACTATCGCCAAGCACACGCCGTTGGGCGTCTCTATCCCGGCGTTCCGTAAAACTAGAGCCTCGAGGGCCGGGAACTTGTGCGGACAGAGAGCTGCAGTCAGTCGGTGCTCGCCCAGTCGGGGATTGTCGGATAGATCTAAGGTGGTGAGGGCCGGGAAGGTGCTCAGCTGTGCGCAGGCAAAAGCAAGCGAGTGTGCTTGCGCAATGTTCAGTACCTTGAGGCCCGGCTTCAGCCACCGCTGCAGTTCGGAGAGCCAGGCACCTCCCGCTGTCCACGACACGTTCCGGAGACTGAGGGTGGACAGCGCAGGCCCAGTGGCTTCCAGAGGCGGCGGCGGCATCGCGCCGGTTACCTCCAGGTCCTGAAGCGTCAGTTCCTTGAGGCGGGAGTATCCCAGCGCACGCAGGAAGGCGGCCACCAGCACAGCAGGAACCTGTGCGGAGGCCACCGTAAGCCGCCGCAAGCGCAGAGCCCTGACCATGTCTGCGTACTGCTTCGGGTCCGCCTCTGCGCCTTTCAGAAATTGTTCCAGGCTGCGGCCGCCGCCATGAATCTCCACCTCAACGGCACTTACACACTGGAAGGCGTTGGACCAGTCCGGCTGCGGATCCGTGAAATTGCAGAAGCAGCGGAAATCTTCGTCGTCCACTTTGCAGGGCTCTGGTGCGGTCTCAGAGACGCACAGCATTGGCAACAGCAGCAGCAGCAAGCAGGGCGCCCGCACCTAGGAAGAAAGCGGAGGTCACAGCGGCCCCAGTCACTCCCTGGGGTTCCTTGAGTAATTCTCTCAACCCCAAGACTGTACACTTACCATGGTAGATTGGTGCTCCCAGCCTCTGCGTCGCGGCGGGCTCAGGGAGGGGCTCTGATTTCTTCCCGATACAGCCGCGCTAGCCTGTTTCTACCTCTACACAGGTAGCTGTCCTCTTGGGTGGCCTGCGAATTTATGTAACCCTGGGATGTCACTCTGTTCTTTTATCTGTGAACCCTGGTCACTCTCCACCTCTCTGCCACCCCAACTACTCCATGCAATACCCTTCTGGGAAGTTTTGCAATGAAGGGTGTTCCCAGGACTGTAACAGGAAAGATCTTGTAGGACATTTAGAGTGCAGTGCCCCAGGCAGTGCCCTGATGAGTCAGACACCCCAGGCTTGTTTGCTAGCTTTAGGGAAAGAAAAATCCCTAGTGCTTCAGGCCAGGACTCTCACCTCCCCCTGCCTTTATCCCACTGGTTCACGGTGTGTGTGTAGAGGCCGGGGGAGGGGGGTGCTTAGTTTCTTTAACTTTTCCCTGGTCTGGTGGTTACTATTAACTTACCGACACCCAAATGCAATCTGCTGAATACCCTCAGATATTTAACTAGATACTGTGTGCAGGAGACTGCAAACTTCATCTGTTGACTCCAAGGGATAGAATGAGGTTCAAGAAAAGGAAGTTGGTCAGAAGAACAACTCCCCTGCTTTTTTTTTTTTTTTTTTTTTTTTGCTGACTTGTTCTTTTTTTCTTTTTAAGATTTTATTTAGACAGAGACAAACACAGCGAGAGAGGGAACACAAGCAGGGGGAGCGAGAGAGGGAGAAGCAGGCTTCCTGCTGAGCAGGGAGCCCCATGCGGGGCTCTGATCCCCGGACTCTGGGACTCTGGGATCATGACCTGAGCCTAAGGCAGACGCTTAACGACTGAGCCACCCAGGCACCCCTGACTTGTTCATTTTTAGACTTTGTTTAAGAAAGTAAGAGATTTTTTAAGGTTATTGATTTATTGATTTATGTATTTGAGAAACACAGAGAGAGAGTGGGGTGAGAAGAGGGAGAGGGACAAGTGAACTCCTCACTGAGCACCCAGCCTGATGAGGGTCTGGATACCAGGGTACTGAGTTCATGACTTGTGCTGAAACCAGGAGTGGGACACTCAGCCAAATGAGCCATCCAGATGCCCCAGCTTTCTTTAAAAAAAAAAAAAAAAAAGGATTTATTTATCCATTTTAGAAAGAAAGAGAGAATGCTTCAGCAGGGGAGCCAAAGGGAGAGGGAGAAGCAGACTCCCTGCTGAGTGGAGAGCCCCACCCGGAGCTCAATCCCCTCACCCTGAGATCATGAGCTAAGCTGAAATCAAGACAAGGTGCTTCACTGACTGAACCACCCAGCTGCCCAGAAAATAATAGCTTTCTTAAAAGTGGAGATGTTGGGCACCTGGGTGGCTCAGTGGGTCAAAGCCTCTGCCTTCAGCTCTGGTCTTGATCTCAGGGTCCTGGGATGGAGGCCCGCATCAAGCTCTCTGCTCCGCAGGGAGCCTGCTTCCTTTTCTCTCTGCCTGCCTCTCTGCCTACCTGTGATCTCTCTCTCTCTGTCAAATAAACAAAATCTTAAAACAAAACAAACAAAACAGTAGAGGTGTTTAACAGAAACACATTGGCCAAGTAGCTCCACCTCTGGCAATTTCCATTTCCTTGCCCTGAAATTGAAAAACAGGTATTTCTAACCCAGTTTTTCCCCTTGCACCTAGCTCTCACCTGCTCTTCCCCCCAAACACAGTTCCTATGTCCTGGGAAGGAAAGGCTGGACATATGCTTAATGAAGATTAATTAGTAACTCACTTGTTTTGCCAAGAAAAAAAAAAAAAAAAGCAAGTGTCCCAGAGGGTGAATAGGGGCAGTGCTTGTACAAGCAGCATGCAGTTCTTCACCTGGAGATTCCGGGGCAAGAACTGTATTAAAAATGTTTGGATTCTTGGGACGCCTGTGTGGGTTCAGTTGGTTAAGCGACTGCCTTCAGCTCAGGTCATGATCCCGGAGACCTGGGATGAGTCCCACATCGGGCTCCCTGCTCAGCGGGAAGCCTGCTTCTCCCTTTCTCACTCCCGCTGCTTGTGTTCCCTCTCTGGCTGTGTTTCTCTCTGTCAAATAAATAAAATCTTAAAAAAAAAATGTTTGGATTCTCACTTCTCCCATTTTTTTTTAAGATTTCATTTATTTATTTGAGATTAGATGAGAAAGCATGAGGAGTGGAGGGGAGTGGAGGGAGAAGCAGACTCCCTGCTGAGCAGGGAGCCCAATGCAGACTCGTGGGACTCCCAGGATCATGACCTGAGCGGAAGGCAGTGGTTTAACCAACTGAGCCATCCAGGCGCCCAACTTCTCCCATTTTTTATAAATGGCTTCTGTCCTCATTCCAAACAAAGAGGTTTCAGTAGACCTCACTGCTCCCTGTATATCTTGTTGGGCTTGTCCTGATATCCTGAGCCATGCCCCAAGGCCAACCAGGCTGGGTCACTAGAACACCCCTGAGGATGAAGAAGTGAGTATAGCTCAGTGTTAAATACACTGACTCTGTGGTCAGCCAGCCAGGCTTGGAATCCCAGCTCTACCACTGAGGTTTGAATACTTGGGCAATTTTCTGCGCCTCAAATTTCTGGGCTCCTGATTTGTAAAATGGAGTTAATGGTAGTACTTGTCTATGACTACTGAGCCACATCTATTAAGAGTAGTCCTGATTTTTATGTTCTTCATCAATGCCTCTGCATTCAGAAGGCTCAGCCCACTGAAGTCTGGCTCCTTAGCAAATCCCATCATTTTAAGGGAGGCACTCTGGATGATGGTTGCAAGCAAAGAGGGACAATAATGGTTCAGCAAGAATCCCCAACTCACACCTTGATTCAACAAATATCTATCATTTCTCTACCAAATGTCAAAGCCCACACATGCAGACACGACCATCGCACCCATCCCTCAAGTACTCCAGTAGGTGGGGGAGGCAAACAGTTCCAGACTACAGTCCATAGGGAAAGGGACTCACAGAGGAGAAACCAAGGACTTGGGGTAGTCATGGAGAAAGGAACAGTTAGCTCTGTATTAGAGAGGACATGGGCTGTTTTTTTTACAGGGTTGACCATAATGTTGGGAAGATAGTGCAAAAAACAGGGTGAGTAGCTTAACTGTCTGGGCAAACATTTTTGCCTGATGACTTGTCTTACCTTCTGCACCAGGGGAAATATGTAAGTGTTAGAAGCAGTCTGTCCCATGAAAAGGAGGTAAGACTCAGACTCTATCCCAGCCAGAGCATGCTGCACAGCTGTTGCTCAGTAAAGGGCTGTCCTGGGGCTGGCTGGATGCTGGGCCTGGAGAGATGTGGGGGAAGGATAGTGGTCTGCAGATATTGAATTAGGTGGTTTGTGGAAGAGAGTAAAGGCAGTTGACTCCAAGAATTGGAATTAAATTTTAGGAAAGGAAGTTGGTTTGAAAGTGCCAAATTCTAACCACTAGACTGCCAGAGGAAGTTGATTTGAAGAACAGTTCCTTTCTTGTATATGTTCTTACTCCTCCATTTCCCTAAATAATAGCTTTCTAAAAATTAGAGACCTCGAATAAAAATTCTTTTTTTTTTTTAAAGATTTTATTTATTTGACAGAGAGAAACATAGCCAGAGAGGGAACACAAGCAGGGGGAGTTACAGAGGGAGAAGCAGGCTTCCCACAAAGCAGGGAGCCCGATGTAGGGCTCCATCCCCAGGCTCAGGGACCAGGACCTGAGCTGAAGGCAGACACCTAAGGACTGAGCCACCCAGGCACCCCTCCAATAAAAAAAAATTTTTTTTTTAAAGATTTTATTTATTTGACAGAGAGAAACACAGCCAGAGAGGGAACACAGGCAGGGGGGAGTGAGAGAGGGAGAAGCAGGCTTCCTCCTGAGCAGGGAGTCCAATATGGGACTCCATCCCCCGTCTCTGGGATCATGACCTTAGCGGAAGGCAGTCGCTTAACCAACTGAGCCACCCAGGCGCCCCCAAAATTCTTTTTTTTTTTTTTTAAAGATTTTATTTATTTGACAGAGAGAAGCACAGCCAGAGAGGGAACACAAGCAGGGGAAGTGAGAGGGAGAAGCAGACTTCTCCCCAAGCAGGGAGGCCGTCGCGGGACTCCATCCCAGGTCTCCGGGATCATGACCTGAGCCGAAGGCAGTCGCTTAACCAACTGAGCCACCCAGGCGCCCCTCAAAATTCTTAACTGCTACCAGGAATCCACGCTCTTGGAGCTATGAATGGGATTAGAGAGGAGACAAAATCAGACATTTACACTGTAACTTCATGACAGTAAAAATGGTTATGAAGTGTATGGTGCTACAGGCTCTCATGACAGGGACTGAGGTACAGTAGTTCTGAGTAGGGGACATTGGAATTGAGATCTTGAGGGTGGTGTTAATTAAGGGAAAGGTGCTGGTTGGGTTGGGGGGGGGGGTCAAGTAGAGACAGGGCTCTGTGGCAGGGCAATCCTGGCCAAAAGCCTGGAAGAGGAAAAGAGGAGGGTTTGTTTTAGGGAACAAGGAGAAGATCCCAGGAGAGATGAATAAGGGGAGGTGCCCTTCTAGTGAAGACTGCGGAGGTATGCAGGGATTACACCATGTAAAGTTTACTTTGCCACAGTTCGGATTTCGAGGGTGAGGAACACGGTTTCTTAATTCACCAGTGTTTTCCCGGTACGTAGTACTTAGTGGTGTTCAAAATCTGATTTAAGAATTACTTTATCCCCCAAATAATGTCATTCACTTTTATGCAGAACAGTGAAGTAATTATACGTGTCTAATTTTCGTCATATGCGCATAATGGCGGTTATTGTCGTGGAGAACAATAAGGTAACGCAACTCCGGCGTTCATCAGCGGGAGCTAAGCTTTTGGTGAAATCTTCCTAGAACTCGGGATAGTTTTGAATGTTCGTGGAGAGGTTGTATTTGTTGAGCGGAAGGTGACGCAATGGCAGTCTAGGTGGAGGCTGAGTTTCTTTTCTCGAATTGGGAAAGAGAAATAACTGGGAGGAGAAACACCAATCAGAGGCAGAATGAGTGCAGCTTGGTCTTGCCTAGGCTCTCCGCAGCCCAGGTCCTACCCGGCCTCTAGCCT
>PITA01004883.1:28184-117840 GCA_004023965.1 Spilogale gracilis | reverse complement strand
AGATTTTATTTATTTATTTGACAGAGAGAAATATAGCCAGAGAGGGAACACAAGCAGGGGGGGTGAGAGGGGGAGAAGCAGGCCTCCCGCCAAGCAGGGAGCCCGATGTGGGGCTCGATCCCGGGTCTCCGGGATCATGACCTGAGCCGAAGGCAGTCGCCCAACCAACTGAGCCACCCAGGCGCCCCAGAAGATGGGCTTTCTGATTGGGTGTGTTGGGAACAAGCATTCCAGCTTACCCCGGGACAAGTTCTGTGTGGTTTTCGTGTGCCTCGCTTTGCACACCTGGAAATTGAGGCTCCACATGGGGTCTGCTGCATAGTATCATGAGCACTGGATGACCTGACACAGTAAAGCCCAGTGCCAGGTGTGCTGGGGACTGTCTATGTCCATCATCACTGCCTTTCTGCACATTTGTGTCTGGGTGGCTGTATGAGTGTGCTCCTCGCTCCACACTCCCAACTGCTTTGACTGCAACAGGGATAGAACAGGCGTAAGATGTGAATCGCATCGTGTCCTTCTCTTTTCTATAACCCTTTCCTGGTTTTTGAGGAGATTTTATATATTTATTTGACAGAGAGAGAGAGAGAGATCACAGGTAGGCAGAGAGGCAGGCAGAGAGAGCAGAGGAAACAGGCTCCCTGCTGAGCAGAGAGCCTGACGTGGGCCTCAATCCCAGGACCCTGAGATCATGACCTGAGCTGAAGGCAGAGGTTTTAACCCACTGAGCCATCCAGGTGCCTGGTTTTCTAGAACTTTTAGGCTAAAAAGTTTCTTCGAGCATCCCAGCTGTGTACTTTAACTCTCTAGTTGTGTCATTACTGCTCCCCCGCATGCAGCCCCCCGTCCTGTGCCTTGTCCTAGCTGCAGCACACTGCCTGCCTACTTCCTTTCCTCCTGACATCTTTTTCTGCATCACTTTCTTCCCCTCTAAGCTAATTCCTAGTCCCTCAAGACCCGGCTCACACATTGGGTCCAGGATAAAACCTCCCCAACATGAACTTCTGCTAGCAGGTCAGATTGAGATGGCCTTGCCCTGGGTCCCCAGAGCGTCCTGTGCACACATGTGGCTTCTTCCCCTTGTTTGCACCCCCAGTTGCTTGGCAAAGACCTGATGACTAACTGGTGATTGAATATGGGTGACACGTTGTGTCCCAAATTCTTTTTTTTTTTTTTTTTCAGATTTTATTTATTTATTTGACAGAGAGCACAAGTAGGCAGAGCAGCAGATGGAGGGAGAGGGAGAAGCAGGCTTTTCCACTGAACAGGGAGCCCAGTGCAGGGCTCGATCCCAGGACCTGGGGTCATGACCTGAGCTGAAGGCAGATGCTCAACCAACTGAGCCACCGAGGTGCCCCATGCCCCAAA
Organism: Spilogale gracilis; assembly: GCA_004023965.1. Taxonomy (NCBI): domain Eukaryota; kingdom Metazoa; phylum Chordata; class Mammalia; order Carnivora; family Mephitidae; genus Spilogale; species Spilogale gracilis. The sequence goes on along the minus strand of PITA01004883.1, from coordinate 116,472 downwards.
TTCTTGCAGGCTTTTCCTGGGGGAACATGTGGCCTGCAGGATAGCTGCCACTTACACCATCTTCACACCCTTCAGCACCCCCTCCTCTGTGGGATGTGCATTAAGTGATCCTGGCCACACTGGTTTCTTTTTTTCTTTTTACAAGATTTATTTATTTCAGAAAGAGAGAGCGAGCACATGCGTGCACACACATATGCGTGTGCATGGGCGAGGGAAGGGCCGGAGGGGGAAGGAGACTCTTCAGGCAGACTTCCTGCTGAGTGCAGAGCCTGATGTGGGGCTCTATCTCAGGACCCTGAGATGACCTGAGCTGAAATCAAGAGTCAAATGCTCAGCTCACTGAGCCACCCAGTTTATTTAATTGTCTCTTGTTATCCTAGAAGGTTTTAGTTCTAGGAAACAGACGGCATCTCTCATAGAAAGTCAGAAATCCTTCACCACCAGTTTTTCCTAATTTTTTCCCATTAAAAGTTTAATTTTTGCAAGCAAAGTACAATCAGCCCAGGGGCAAAAACCCCACAGAGTGAAATTTTGGAACTTGTGAGACAACTGAGATCTGTGTCCACTGGAGCCTGGAGCCTGGCTGAGTTTAAATCAAGCTGTCAGGCCATGATGGCTCCAGCTTTGAAAGGTACTATTTACAGCTCCAGTGTCAGCTGTGCCTAGTGAGCAGTAAGCCAGCCCTTGTCCTAACCGTGGCCCGGACAGCTGTTCGTCACAGGTTTCTTACGCAGATGTTCTTCCGCCAGGGTCATGCTGCTGATGTGTTCGAGGCCTATACTCAGCTTCTGACAGAGATGGTCCTGAGGCTTCCTTACCAAATCAAGAAGATTGCTGACACGAACTCCCGAATCCCACCCCCTGTCTTTGATCATTCGTGGTTTTACTTTCTCTCAGAGGTAAATGAAGCCCTCATGCGGTGTGCCATTCAGGGAGAGGACACTGCTGTGGAAGTCTCTTCTTTTTTGTTTTTTTAAAGATTTTATTTATTTTAGAGAGAGCACGTGGGGTGCAGGCAGGAGTCGGGTGAGGGGGAAAGGGAGAAGCAGGCTCCCTGCTAAACAAGGAGTTGAATGCAGGGCTCGATCCCAGGACCCCAGGATTATGACCTGAGCCAAAGGCGGACACTTAACTGACTGAGCCACCCAGGCGCCCTGGCTGTGATGGCCTCTATGCCCCCTTCCGTCCTCACTGTCAGGAAATGTTTCCCCCAGCAATGCCGCTCGCACTGTGTAGGTCTTGCCCCGGGTGTACTGTGTGGTGAAGCTGTGGCAGATGGCTATCAGAACAAGCCATGACTTCAGTTTCTGATTCTGTGCGTTTGACTCTTTCTGCATATGATGGTAAGGGGCGAGTTTAATAATTTGGATTCTGTCTGGAAAACAGAAGTCGTACTAGTTAAATTACAGAGAGGTTTTAATATAGGAATTGGCTGAATGGCTAGTAAGGAACCAAAAAGAAAAATAGGGAATGTTGAGGTGTAACACAGAGACCGCAGCTGCAGGCAGTAGCTGCCTGCAGACCTGTGTGTGAAGAGTCTGCCTGGTGGGCCCGAGAAGGGGATGCTGCTTCTGGTACCCCAGGAACCCTGACGGGACATCACGCAGTTGATTCTGGAAGTGTGGAAAGAAGCTGGTGATTGGTTTGTCCTTGATCACCGAAGAGCTGATGCAGGCCGCCAGAGCGAAGGGCTGCTGCCAGCCAGACAGGAAGGAGCTGGTGTTTTTTCCTTGGGCCTTCTGGTGTCCCTTTTTGCTGCCTCTTGGCAGGATCTAATGGGGAGCCAGCTGGCAGAGAAGCAGTGTAGTTAGCGCACTTCTGCCTGCCATTGCAGAGCAGCATGTGGCCGGGGGGGTTTGGAGGCAGCGGAGGGACGGTAGCTCGTAGTTAGCTGCCATCACGCCATCACGGCAGCTTGGGATTTACTCTGGGAGGAGTGGCAGGTTAGCGTAAACCCCCTCCCCCCAATGACCATTTCAGGTTGTATAGATGAAACAATCCAACCTTTTCCCCACCTTTTTGAACTGGAAGAGAGATTCTAAATATGTTTTCCTGACCGTTTCTTTGTGGGTGGGCTGGAGTGGAGGTTAGCTTCCTTGTGGATTCCAAGGACTCCCAGGAGGGGTGCAGGAATATTGCTATTTTTCCCTCTTTGACAGCTTTCTTTCTCCTGCTCCCTGTAAGGAGTATTGAACTCACTGGAGTCTAGCTTGGCCATGATGAAATAGCTTGGTGTGTGTTTCTTACCAGTTTCCAATAATAGTTCATAAAAACCCAGAGTGCCGCTGCTGGCATAGTTCCCGGGTCATTGATTCTTTGTGTTGCCTTTCCTCTCAAGTACCTGATGATCCAGCAAACTCCATTTGTGCGCCGTCAAGTCCGCAAACTCCTGCTCTTCATCTGTGGGTCAAAGGAGAAGTACCGCCAACTCCGGGATTTGCACACCCTGGACTCCCACGTGCGTGGGATCAAGAAACTGCTGGAGGAACAGGGGATATTCCTCCGGGCAAGTGTGGTTACAGCCAGCTCAGGCTCTGCCTTGCAGTATGACACACTCATCAGCCTGGTATGACTGGAGACGGGAACGGTGGGGCAGGGAGAGGGCATGTGATGATCAGGCAGGTGGGCAATAGCCTGGAGTAGTACAGGGCTATTAGATATTTAGAGAATGTCACAGCCACAGTCCAGCTCAGGGTGGATCCATACTGCTATGTATTAAGTGTGGTTGGCTTCAGGATCTGTGATTTCCCCCTCACCATTCCCACTCCCACCTGGTAGTGGTTCCTCCATTATGAGGAGGAGTAGCTTGGGCTTCTTACCTGTGTATTGGCTCATATGGACAGGATTGACCTAGTATTTGCCAACATCTGATTTTTGTCCTTGAATAGTATAAGAAATGTGTCTGAAGGTAAATTGTTTGAATTTCGGGGAAGCAAACAAATTACATGGGGGCCTCTAGATGGGAATGTCTTCAGTATTATATACTTTTGAACTGTCCTTACTATTGTGCTTTCACAAGAAAAAAGTAAACTGGGAGGGGAGGAAGAAAAAAGAAAAAAAGTAAACTGGATTATAGTTTCCCGTCATGGCCTATCTTTCCTGCTGCTTTATTGAGTGGTGCGACGGGCCCCTGCAAACAAATAGGAGCCGAATGGAGGAGGCTCGGTAAGATCTACAGTGTGTGGGCCTCGGTCCCAGGTTCTTTGGGGCACTGAATCAGCAGCCTTGCACAGACCCCTCAAGGCAGCAGGTGTGGTAGGTGCGGGCTGCTTGGTGGCATTATTCAGTTGAGATTGTTTCCATTTCAGATGGAGCACCTGAAGGCTTGTGCTGAGATTGCTGCCCAGCGAACCATCAACTGGCAGAAATTCTGCATCAAAGACGACTGTAAGCAGTGCAATGACTCTCGGTGGCTCTTGTTCATTCATTCGTCTCTTTGAGAACTATTTATTAAGGCCTGCCCTCCGCCAAGCACTGGAGACCAGAGATGAGGCTCTGAACGAGACACCTAGATAGAATTCTTATCTAGCTAAGTAGACAAGTCAGAACTTCAGGGCGAAAAGGGTCATAGATAAAATGTGGAGTGCTGTGGGGCACAGAGTAGGAATCACTGACCTCCAGATTATGGAGTGAAAATTAAAAGAGGAGCCTGTGGAGTCTAGAGAACCATCTTAATTGAAGAAGTGGAGACTGGGAGCTGCTCTTTAGGTAGCTGCTAGGATGTTTACCAGGTCATTTGTACAGAGGGCGGGGGTTCTGGGCAACATCTGGCAGAGAGGACCCGGAGTGCAAGCCGGTGGGGAGGGGGCGGTCCTAGCCACGTGCAGACATCGCTCCTGTGACGCGTCTGTCCAGTGCATTTGCCTCTGAGCTGAGCCCCCGTCTCCTCTTCCTGCAGCTGTCCTGTACTTCCTCCTCCAAGTCAGCTTCCTGGTGGACGAGGGGGTGTCCCCAGTGCTGTTGCAGCTGCTCTCCTGTGCCCTGTGTGGCAGCAAAGTCCTCGCTGCCCTGGCAGCCTCCGCTGGCTCCTCGAGTGCCTCCTCCTCCACAGCACCTGTGGCTGCCAGCTCTGGACAGACCGCGGCGCAGTCTAAGTCCTCCACGAAGAAGAGCAAGAAAGAAGAAAAGGAAAAGGAGAAAGAGGGTAAGCGTCATTCTCTTGTCTTGGTGACCAGGGCAAGGTGTTCTGATTTCTCTTGGATCACATGGCTTAGTCAGAAAGGGTTTTTATTCCGATTTTCTTGGACCTCCAGTTCTGATGCTCTCCGGGGTCTAGTTTTGGTTTCATTGTCAGTTGCACCTTGAACGTGTGGCTTTCCATACCAAGGAAAGGCCAAACTGTACTGAATAGTTTTAGTAAGCCAAGTTTATGTTTTCATGAAGTAATAAATGACCCTTACTTACCGCATGGAGAGGTGTCAAATGATGCTTGTAAACTGTTAAATGCTGTACATGTGGAAGCTGTTTTAGCTGATTCCTTATTATCAGCTTCACTGCTTTTTGTGGTCCTTGGGGGCCTGGGACGGGTTAGCAGTGGATGTGGTTTACCTTCTCCCACTTAATTACTCAGCTAGGTAGCAAACCTCTGAAAGAAAATGCCTCCTGCAGGGTAGCTGTGCGTGTGCTCCGTGTCAGGCCTGGGTCGGCACTTTACCCTGTACTTGTTTTGTAGCATTACTGTCATGTGTCTCATATAGGGTTGGCCTTTGTTCTCCAATAAACCACTGAAAGTTGTTTTCAAATTAGAACCATTTAGTTGAAGAAACTAAACTCTAAACTCTTAGAAGTGGACAGAATGCCCTCTCCATCTGGTAGCACTGGCTCTAAGACCCCAGAGCATGCTTCCTGCTCTCCAGTCCTTAGTTCTTCCCTGATCTTGCAGGTGAGAGCTCAGGCAGCCAGGAGGACCAGCTGTGCACAGCTCTAGTGAACCAGCTGAACAAATTTGCAGATAAGGAGACCTTGGTTCAGTTCCTGCGTTGCTTCCTGCTAGAGTCCAATTCTTCCTCGGTGCGTTGGCAGGCCCACTGTCTGACGCTGCACATCTACAGGTAGGGTCCTGGGCTAAGTTTTGATGGTCTGCATAGGTCAAGGAGACAGGTGATTGACGTAGTTCTGTTTTGCATTGCGTTACACACTCATGGTCACATGTCCGTATTTACATCAGCCTGGATCCTTTGACTTACAGGTATCTTCATCTGGTTATCGACCTTTAGCCATTAAACTGACGTCATAAGCAAGACATGATCACTTTTTCCCTAAGAGGGCTATATTTAGAAGTTTGTAAAGTGACCAGGCCTGACTCTTCAGGCTATCTTCTGAAGATAGGAAAGGACTGAGCTATACCTATTAGGATCTGCTGTCGAAAAAGTGCAAAATGATTTTAACTTAACTGCTAGTTGGGGGAAAGAGGCATACCTACAGAAGTGATACCTGGGCCTTGTTGATAAATAAAAGGAACCTCAGGGTTTTCTGCTTGGTAACGTGAACTGTCCTTTATCTACAGAAACTCTAGCAAATCTCAACAGGAACTCCTGCTAGATCTGATGTGGTCCATATGGCCAGAGCTCCCAGCCTATGGTCGTAAGGCTGCCCAGTTTGTGGACCTACTAGGATATTTCTCCTTGAAAACCCCACAAACGGAGAAGAAGGTAACAATTGATGTGTGGTCAGAGGGGCTAACTTGCCATATTTGGCCTTTTGTCTCTAGAGTTTTAAGAACATTATGACCGACCTGCAGAGGGGGTGAAGGGGTGCAGATCTCTTTAGATGCATGTTAAGCCCAGCCACCAAACACATGCTAGCAAAAAAGTACAGGCTGGATTTGCCTTAGCCAGCAGGAGATCAGGTGGGGAGGGTAATACAACCCATTACAGTTGCTGCAGGAAAGAAGGTATACCCCTGGTTTTCCTGGAAGCCCCGATGACATCTCTAAAAATGTCTCTGCAGTTGAATAACCATTTCATTAGTTCTGCATGGGAATAAAAATTATCTTCATCCACAGGGTCTGAAAAGATGGCTGTTGCAAAGATTGTGGAAACTTGTAAGAGTTAGGCCCGGCTTTGTATGACTCTGCATGGGGGCTGGGAAGCCTGGTATTCTTGGGCAATATTAGCTAGACGGCAGAAGACAAATCTTTTCCAGTAAGACTTTCCCTTGGGCTTTAACTGTGGTGTCTTATTGACTTCTGTTTCAGTTGAAGGAATATTCACAGAAGGCTGTGGAGATTCTGCGGGCCCAAAACCATATTCTTACCAACCATCCCAACTCCAACATTTACAAGTGAGCTTGTTCTGCTTTGTCCCTATTTGAAGCTCCATTAACAGTCCCAGTTGCTATCTCACATCGGTTGGCTCTTAAAAGAATAGATACACCTTTCTCTAGTTGGTCTTTGAATCCTTCCCTTAATTGCTGGGGCCTGGCACGCACGGGTTAGTCAAAATATAAGTGCAGAATTAGGTTTTGGTAGGCAGTCATTTGAGAATACCTCTAATTTTTGAGTGTCTGAGTCTAAATCAGGTAAGATAAGTTTATAGAAAATGGCTGTATTAAAAAAAAACTTTTGGAAGAGAGTATTTATTAGTTAAACGATTGTTATTTCCCTGGTTTAATAGTGACTGTTCTTTTTTTTCTCTCTATAGTTCATTGAAGTATAATTTATATACCACAAAATTCACCTATTTTAAGTATACAGTTCAATGATTTTTAGTAAATTTAATTGTGAATTTTCTTGGAGTCAAATTTTAATGTCACTTTTCAGGATTCCTGTGACTTCAGAATAGCTCAGAAATAAGAAACGTCTAGGGTCAATTGGTTGAAATTCTCTTCCTGTGACTTTGAGGCCCTGTTGAAATTTCTTACTTTCCCCTGTGTTCTTACTAGGGTGGGGCTTGCTTTAGGGAATGTTGAGCCGTGGCTCATTCATGGCTTCTTTGTGAAGTTCAGTGCTTCTAAAATGAAGATTTCCTTATGCTGAGACTGGTTTCTTCCTTAGCACCTTGTCTGGCTTAGTGGAATTTGATGGCTATTACCTGGAGAGCGATCCCTGCCTGGTGTGTAATAATCCAGAGGTGCCGTTTTGTGTAAGTGCCGTCTTTAACCTGGGCAGTCGTGAGGCTTGCAGGGCCCCTGGGTTTCTTGTTTCCAGAGTTTGAGTGTAGCCACATAGGTGTTTGGTCACCAGTGGTCTGAATACTTACCTGCCACACTTAACACCTTAAACAGAAACTTCATCCATAGGTGAGGGGTGGGTTACAGTGGTCGGTTTTGAAGGAGGCAGGATGAGCCAGCGGCCTTGAAACTGACCTGGTGTTTTCTGTGTTACTCCCATGTTTAGTATATCAAGCTGTCTTCCATTAAAGTGGACACGCGGTACACCACCACCCAGCAGGTTGTGAAGCTCATCGGCAGCCACACTATCAGCAAAGTGACGGTGAAAATTGGAGATCTGAAACGGACAAAGATGGTGCGGACCATCAACCTCTATTACAACAACCGAACCGTGCAGGCCATAGTGGAGTTGAAGAACAAGTACGGGCTCTTCAGACTTGGGGAGGGGCAGCTTGTCAGGCTTAACACCAGTTATCATCTTTGATGGCGGGACATGGGTGAAGCAGCATGTCCCTAGAGAGAGCCCTGGTATGTCCTCTAACCCACTGGAGTCATGACTAAGGACGAACGTGACACAGTTCCTAAGGGTGTTGACAAAGGTTCTTTTAAAATTCTGTCCCGTGGAGCCTGTGGTGTCTAAGGAAGCAGTTCAGACAGTTCCCTTGCTACATACTGTCTCAGGAGGGGAAGCCACGTGAGGGGACTTCAGGTCTCTCCTACTCGAGTTAATTACGGCCATTCTAGTTTTATAGAACACCTGTGTTGGGAAGTATTTGTCATTTCTTGGGGTAAGAAGCTGTGTGCTTATAGCACAGGCAGTATCAAGAAGCTTCTCTGGTACGCAGTCCTTCCATTTCTGCATGGCACCTTTCCTCTATATCTGCCAGTGTTGGATCTCTCTAGCTCATGTATCCCTGTGTCTGAATGGGGGCACGCTGGATGTAGGCTTAGGAAGGCACCGGCGTGGGGTAGAGTATTGACTTCTGAAGACAGCGCTCTTGCCGAAATCTCAGGTGGTGCTGTTGGGCGAGAGGACGCGGGGAGGGCGCGGTGCTGCTTGAATAGTGAGGTGCTGTTCTGTCTGGAACGGAAGTATTGGTATTGTTCCAAGAGGCGGAATACACCTAAAGTTTACCACATCAAAAGGCGGAGCCTGCAGGAAATTTTCTTCCTTTGAGGAGCAGTGCATATGGGTGATCTTCAAGTAGAAGCTGCTCATTGGGATAACCCACTCCCTTCTGAAGGAGGAGGAGGAGTTAATTTTCTGTTGTGTAGAGTCAGCCCAGCAGCTGGTAAAACTCTGACTCCGCCACAAGACCACCAGCTCTGCTCCCTGTTTCTTGACGTGGGAGAAGCTGCACAGCCTTGGTTTCTTTAACGGTAAAATGGAGATGATTCCACTCTCAGGGTGTTTTTTTAAAAGGATTAGGATGAGTTTAGTGTATGCAAAGTGCTGAGAATAGACCTAGCACATAGTGAGTGCCCAATAAATATTACCTATAATGACGTAATTATTCTAAACGATTATATGCTTCTTCTGTCTTTACTTGGCACATGGTACGTGACACCTCCTATGATTCCAAATATCACAGTGGCATACTTTGGAGTAATGTGTTCCCTTGCTACATACTTTGTTGTTTTTCTAGAATCTGAGAAATTATCTTATATAATACTTTAAAGCACTTATGTTATATCCTTTTTTATAGAGAATGTTTTTTAAATTAGGTTGCTATTACTTGCCAGATCTCCTTTTCTTAGAGGAACCACTTCACTGCCCTAGGAGAACGCATAAGGACAGTCTTGCTGTTTGTCTCCTCAGACTGCCCTTACTGAGGGGTATGTGAATGGGTCTCGGGCCCTTGCCCTCCTAGCTGCCACTGTTTCTTCTAGGCCGGCCCGTTGGCACAAGGCTAAGAAGGTTCAACTGACTCCTGGGCAGACTGAGGTGAAGATCGACCTGCCCTTGCCCATTGTGGCCTCTAACCTCATGATTGAATTTGCGGACTTCTACGAGAACTACCAGGCCTCCACAGAGACCCTGCAGTGCCCTCGCTGCAGCGCCTCCGTCCCTGCCAACCCTGGAGTCTGTGGCAACTGTGGAGAGAATGTCTACCAGTGTCACAAGTGCAGGTAGGGAGGGAATGGTGCCCCGACTAGGGCCACGTACATCACTTGTTTTTCCTGCAAGAGTCTCAGTTAGGGCTGTTTCAGTGTTCTGCTGCCCTCCTCATAATTACAGGGTTATGAGTCTGGAGTCCAAGCTGGAAGGTGGGGGTGAGAAGAATGGTACATACGCCCATCCCATGGTAGTCTGGGAGTAAGGGGTGTCCCTCGGTTTAGATCCAGGTCTTCCTTTCTTGTTATCTGGTTGAGTGAGTCACCCTTGCCTCTTGTCATCCCAGTATGGTTCCAGAGAATGTGTGTGGCATAGTGACCCTCCCCCACTCCAACTTCTGCTCCCTGTACCCTCCCCCCACCCCCGACCCAAACACTTTGGTTCTTTAGGTCCATCAACTATGATGAAAAGGATCCCTTCCTCTGCAACGCCTGTGGTTTCTGTAAATATGCTCGCTTCGACTTTATGCTCTATGCCAAGCCTTGCTGTGCGGTGGATCCCATTGAGAATGAAGAAGACCGGAAGAAGGTGAGGCTGGATCTGTCCTAGACTCAGGCAGTGGCTTTGTTGTGAGCTCTGGGCAGCAGGGCCAGTGGAGGGCAGTATGCTTTTCTTCTATCCCGAGTCTTCCTCAACTTAGCACTCTCTTCAGGGCCCAGCTTTCCAGGGGGGCAGCAAATAATGGCATAGGATATATTGGAACATGTGCTGTGTGTAGCACTTTATTTTTTTTTTTTTTTTTTTTTTTAAAGGTTTTTTATTTATTTGACAGAGAGAAACACAGCCAGAGAGGGAACACAAGCAGGGGGGGTGAGAGAGGGAGAAGCAGGCTTCCCGCCGAGCAGGAAGCCCGATGTGGGGCTCGATCCCGGGTCTCCGGGATCATGACCTGAGCCGAAGGCAGTGGCTTAACCAACTGAGCCACCCAGGCGCCGCCTGTGTAGCACTTTAGAGAAGGGTTGGTTGGCAATGAACTCGAATGTCTCCAGGGGCAAATGACTTTAGATTTAGAAAGGCAGAAGTCGGCTGAGTGCCCCGTATTGTTCTAGAGATGTCTCACAGTCCAGGTGCTGGCCTTTCTCAGTGTCCGCTCATCTAGGGGCTGGTTCTTCGTCTGCGTGGTGTGGTGGGACTGGGGATTAGGTGACAGTCAAAAGTAGGGAGCTTTTGGGATTGCTGCTAGAAGCAGCATCGGAAGCAAGACAGCATTTGGCTATAGAGTCAGAAGGACAAAAGTTTCAGTTCCGGCTGTGCCTTTTAGTGGTGTGTGATAGTGTCAGTGATTTCTCTCAGCATTGCATACTTACATGTATGCTGTGTTATATAGTACGTTGTGTGTAACTATAAATGCCACACCAACACTGTGGATTATTGTGAGGAATAGAAATAATGAATGTGTGAGATATAGCACCTGACTGTAGGAAGTGTTTCAGGAAATGGTTAGCAGTTAGGATCACTCAAGGAAAAGCCTTCACATATGCCCCTGTCTTTTCCTGCCAGGCTGTTTCCAACATTAATACGCTTCTGGACAAAGCTGACCGAGTGTATCATCAGCTGATGGGACACCGGCCACAGCTGGAGAACCTGCTCTGCAAAGTGAATGAGGCAGCCCCCGAAAAGCCACAGGTAACCCCAAGCTAGAGGGGCAGGTGGAGAGGACTCTGGGCCAGAAGCAAGAGACTCACAGTATGCTTCTTCGGTTGCAGGACGACTCGGGGACGGCCGGGGGCATCAGCTCCACTTCAGCTAGTGTGAATCGGTATATCCTACAGCTGGCTCAGGAGTACTGTGGAGACTGCAAGAACTCTTTCGATGAGCTCTCCAAAATCATCCAGGTAGAGAAATGGGAGCCACTCTAGAGTGTTCTGTCGAGCGTTCCCTGTGCTGTTTTCAGAGCAGTTCTCTTGGCCCGCTGCAGCAGTTGGAGTCTTGGGTTTCCCTTGTCCAATCGGCTGAAAAGGCGGCGTGTAGGTGGCTTCTCCGTCTAACCTCTCCCACCACGGTTTCTGGTGCTTGGCAGAGACCTGGGGTAATAGGTTATTACAGATCTGTTTTCCTTGACCTGTTCATAACCCATCTTTTAGTAGATGGGTTGCTAGTTTGAAAAAATAGGGTGTTGGTTCTGTTCCTTCTTTTTCCGATATGCCATGTTGTAGGCTGACACCAGTGCCTGTCAACCAGGGTGAGCAAGGCAGTTAGTGAGTGTTACCAGCCTAATCTCTATGGGACAGGAAACTGGTTGCAGAGAAGCCGGGTCCTTGCCCCCCAGGATTGCCTTTGCCAAATGGGCTTGCATCTCTGATCTTCGTGTGTATTCTTTATGAGACAGCATTACATGGGAGTTAAGGACATGTGCCTGTGTCAGGGGTTGAGTTCTGCCTCTGCCACTTGCCTTGGGCAAACCAGCCCTCCTAAGCCTCAGCTTCCTGCTCTGTAAAATGATGAAGTATCTAATTGGTGGGGTTATCGGAAAGGTTAAATAATGCATATAAAGTGGTTTTTCAGATCAGAGCTGATTTCCAGTTAAGTTTCTCTCTTCTTTTAATTGTTAACTTGTTTTTCTCTTATTTATTTTCTTATCCTTAGAAAGTCTTTGCTTCACGCAAAGAGTTGTTGGAATATGATCTGCAGCAGAGGGAAGCGGCCACCAAATCATCCCGAACCTCTGTGCAGCCCACCTTTACCGCCAGCCAGTACCGCGCCTTATCCGTTCTGGGCTGTGGCCACACGTCCTCCACCAAGTGTTACGGCTGCGCCTCAGCTGTCACAGAGCATTGTATCACGCTGCTCCGGGCCCTAGCCACCAATCCAGCCCTGAGGCACATCCTCGTCTCCCAGGGCCTCATCCGGGAGCTCTTTGACTACAATCTTCGCCGAGGCTCTGCGGCCATGCGGGAGGAGGTCCGCCAGCTCATGTGCCTGCTAACTCGGTCAGAGCCTGCATCAAGATTGCGGGCCCAATAAGTCCTGCTAGCTTGGGTGGGCGTGGGGTGGGGTGATGGTAGCAGCGATCTGAGGAGGTTAAGAGGCACAAAGTGTGGCGTTTGTCGCTGCCATGTAGGCAGGCTAACTTATGAGGGAGGAAGAGGGAGAGATGCCCAGGGTCTGGGTGAGCTAATTCGGTGAGCATTTGAGACTAGGTTTCCTTGTAAATGGAACATTTGGCTTGTACTTTGTTGGTTCCAGTGAGTTTTCCTGAACAGTCTCTGGGTTCTGGTGGGAGAGGAGAAGGGAGTGATTGAACACTTGGAGTCTAGATTCATATGGAAGAGGCCAGTGGAATAGTGGAGCCTAGAGATGAAGCTTTGGCTTCGTGTTTGAGGCTCTGTGCCTTGGATAGCTTAGCTAACTTCTCTGAGCTGAGATTTTTCTTGTCTGAAAATACTGATAGTAGTAAATGCCTTAAAAGCTTGTGGCAAAGATGGAATAATTGCTGTGGGCAGTAACTCGTGTTTGTTGAGTACTTATGAGCCAGTGCAGTCACCGGAGCTGGATTTACTGAATGTGTGGCATAAGTTCCGGAACACGTTAGGTGACGGGTAACTGTTTCTTGCTGTCTTACTTAGTCACTCTCTCAGCAGCTGTTTCTTGAGCATCTGCTGAATGCCAGGCACTGTTCTGGTCTCTGTGCAGTAATAAATGGAGCGGAATCCTGGCTTCCTGGAGCCTACAGTCCGGGTGGGGAGAACTGCACGGTTCAGTGTCAGGAGATTGGATTGTGGAGAGAGGCACAGCTGGGGTGGCCGCCCCTGACCGCGGCAGGGATTGCTCCTGGGAGAAGATGATCAGTGAAGACCTCTGAGGGGTGATGCTTGAGGAGGCGTGCGTGCAGTATGGGGACAAGCCATCCAGATGTCTCAGCTGTGGCTACACACACAGGACATGTCATGTGCAAAAGCGAGAAGCAGGGCTCTTCCAGGGACGGAGCAGGAGCTGCCCGAGGCCCGTGTGGGTGGAGTGAAGGACGCCACACGAGAAATGGGCAAGAGAACCAGGGGGTCTCTGAGGGCCGGATCCTAGGCAATCTAGGACACTGTAAGGACTTGGGATTTTATTCAAAATGGGGTAGGAAGCAAGAAAGTGATCTGGCACAGTTGACATCATCAGCACTAATGGAGACATTATAGGGTGTCTGTGGGAAATGTGTATACCTTGTGGGAGATAAATTGGAGACAGATGGAGAAGATGAGGAAAGTGTCATGATCCATCCTGGCACTGAGGATTCAGTGTACCAGGCTCACCTGGGGGCTCTGCAGCCTGGGTTGTGCCAGGGAGCAGATCTGGATGCTGGTGCTGCTGTCCCCTCAGTGACTCCTGCGGGAAAGGTGGCTGTGGTGGGCAGACCTGTGTCTTGTGGTCAGGCCCCTGAGGAGGCCAGGTGGCCTTCGGTATTGAGTGCCTTTTCTCTGCGCTCCTTCAGGTGGGAAGGAGGGACACAGCCAGTGGTAGATAACAGAACTCCTGTTTCTTTGCTTCTCCAGAGACAATCCAGAAGCCACTCAGCAAATGAACGACTTGATTATTGGCAAAGTCTCCACTGCCTTGAAGGGCCACTGGGCCAATCCTGATCTGGTGAGCGGGAGAACTGCCCTTTGACTCCTTCCTCTTCTTTCTGCATTCCCTCGCTTCCTTTCCAGCAGCCTTCCTGGGGTGGCCGGGGAGGGAAAGAACAGCACTGTGCAGAGCTCTCACCTTAGAATGACTGCCCCAGGTCAGGGCCAGCCTCAGGGAGAAGAGGAGCGGAGGAATGGGTGGTTGGCTGGATGAAGGACAGGGGTCTCCAGTCCTCCTTTCTCTCTCTCTCTCTCTCTCTCTCTCTCTCTCTTTTTTTTTTTAAGTTGTTGTTGTTTTTTAAAAGATCTATATATTTGAGAGAGAATGAGAGAGAGAGAGAGAGATAGCACAAGCAGGGGAGGGTGGGTAGAGGAAGAAACAGACTGCCTACTGAGCAGAGAGCCTGATGCGAGACTTGATCCCAGGACCCTGGGATAATGACCTGAGCTGAAGACAGACGTTTAACCGACTGAGCCACCTAGGCACCCAATTCCTTTCTCTTTCTACTACTGGGTACCAGACATCTTTAATCTGAGTCTCCTGAGCAGAGCTTGGACATAAGCCCCAGTCCTGGGTCTCACTTGAAGACCCTTCTCTTCTCACATCTCCTCCCGTTGGCCTTCTAGGCAAGCAGTCTTCAGTATGAAATGCTGTTGCTGACGGATTCTATCTCGAAGGAGGACAGCTGCTGGGAACTCCGCTTACGCTGTGGTAAGCATGGGCCACATCTGGTTAGGGGCTTTTCAGAGAGGGATGGGGGCTTCAGGTGCAGTCCTAGTCACAGAGGGGGCGGCGTGGGACAGCCACCACGGACAGCCTTGCTGGAGCCAGGCGCAAGGGGCTGTGACCATAACTCGGCCTGTCTTTCCTGTCCCCAGCTCTCAGCCTTTTCCTCATGGCTGTGAACATTAAGACTCCGGTGGTTGTGGAGAACATTACTCTCATGTGCCTACGGATCTTGCAGAAGCTGATTAAACCGCCTGCTCCAACCAGCAAGAAGAACAAGGTACTGAGCAGAGGGTCACAGAGGGCAGGGCAGTGGCCCTGTGTCCTGCCTCGTGAAAGGTCTCTGCCCTGTTCTGCACTCTGCCTGCCCGCGATGGGGCATCAGCACTTCCTGTGCCATAGTTCAGCGGATAGGAGTTAAGTCAGGAGTAGGATAAATGTAACTATATAAGAGCCTAGAACAAGGTGGTTTATTGGAGGACTGTCTGTCCACTCATGTTGGAGGACTCCCAGCCTCCAGAAAGCACGGTGCTCTTTTCTGCCCCCATGCCTTTGCGGCATTGCGCTATGGTGAAGATCCTGGGCTCTGAAGTAGACTTCTTTTTTTTTTTTTTTTTTAAGATTTTATTTATTTGACAGAGCACAAGTAGGCAGAGTAGCAGGTTCTCCGCCAAGTGGGGAGCCAGATGTGGGGCTCCATCCCAGGACCCTGGGATCATGACCTGAGTGGAAGGCAGACGCTTCACGACTGAGCCACCCGGGTGCCCCGAAGCAAACTTCTTGTTTTCACATCCTAGCTCTTCTGTTTGCTCGCCTGTGACTTTGGGCAAGTTCTTAACTCAGGCTCCTCAGTTTGCACCGCTCTGAAATGAGAACACAGCACATTAAAGTGTTGTGAAGAATCATTTACTTGACGCAGCTCACATGTACTGAACACTGGCTCATGTTAGCCCTTAGTAAGTGCAGTCTTCTCTGCATAGGATTTGCCCTCTCTCTGAGCTGCTACTTAGAAGATCCAGGTCTCTGCTGGGCTGGCTGTGAGCTCCTTGAATCCAGGGATGTCAGTTTAGAAATTTTTTTTTGTTTTAAAGATTTTATTTATTTGACAGAGAGAAACACAGCGAGAGAGGGAACACAAGCAGGGGGAGTGAGAGAGGGAGAAGCGGCCTCCCGCCAAGCAGGGAGCCTGATGTGGGACTCGATCCCGGATGCCGAGCAGGGAGCCTGATGTGGGACTCGATCCCAGATCTCCGGGATCATGACCTGAGCCGAAGGCAGTCGCTTAACCAACTGAGCCACCCAGGTGCCCCTAGAAATATTTTTTATGTCCAGGGCAGAGTAATATCTAGCAGATGATAGCAAGTCTGTACATCATTAAGTGAATGAGGAAAGCCCAGTTTTTATTCTAAAAGACCATTACTGAGCCCAGATTGATCTGCTTGCTCCAACTTGTGGAAAACACTGGCCATAATTCTTCCTCTTGGCCATGTCTGCGGCTCTCTGTTCCCTTGCCCCTCTGCAGTCCTTGGGCCGTTTGACTCCTCCGTTTTCTGATGGAATCCTTTGATAGGAACAATCTCTTCATCGTTTCAGGAAGGCTGCGTTCTGAGTGGTAAGCACTAGGGTGGAAGCTGGATCCTGAAGGGTTGAGTACATTTTCCTTGACTTCCCGTCTTCCTAGACAAAGGCAGATTTGAGGGTACCCATCTTCCTTCCCTTTGATGAGGTTTATTTCCCTTCAGAGCTCGTTCTCAGCAGATAAAATCAGCTCTTGATTGAAGAACCCTATCCGCCCATAACCATCACTTTTTCTTCTTTCCTAAGTGAGGCAACAGATTTTCAGGGTTCTTACCCTCTGAGCACCAGAGCCCAGTGTCAGTGTTCGCACTCTGCTTAGTTTTAGCCTAGAGAAAGCAGCAATTCTCAAAATGTGGGCTCCCGGGTGCCTGGGTCTTCCCCAGACTATTGGGGAGTCTGTGAGGTCAATGTCTTTTTCATAATCGTCCTATGACCCTGTTTGCCCCTTGTGGTCTGGCTCTGTTGGTGCTGATGGTGCACAGTCGTGAGGCGGGTGAGGTCACCGGGGTGGGGATGGGGTGAAGGCCTCCAGGGCCCTGGTGGGAAAGGCAGCGGCTCTCTGCTGCCCTCCTAGCCAGGCTCCTCCTGGCCGTGCACTTGGGCTCGAGGGCATCCTTGAAGCACCACAAGTGAATGCGAGTAGATCTTGACTCTGGGGTACTCATGTTTTGAATACTCAGGGCGACAGTGTGGAGGAGCCCAGGTGCTCCTGCCACCCACCGAAGTGCGGCGCTCAACTGGAAAAGCATGCGGGTGATCGTTTCCGATGCAGGCTGTGGCAGATGCTTCTCTGACAGAACCCCTGCGTGCTTGGGAAGATGTGCGCCAGGCTGCTTGGGCTTATTCAGAATTGGGTGTTTGGCAGATATTTTCTTGAAAAATGAATGAAGTGGGCCAGTCACGTCCAGAGGAATTGACATGACTCAGTGAGCCAGTATTTTCCAAGTGACCAGCACATGCTACAGAATAATGCATGGGTAAAGATGAGTTTTAGTGTAATGGGCTAGGGAAGTTTATCCAGTGATTTCAGCCTTCAGGTAATACATGGTCTTTAAGAACCTGTAACTTGCTGGAAGTAGTATCAAAGAAAGAAACCTGCAATTAAATGAGAAGGCTATTAAAACGTTCCTCTCTTTTCCAACTATGTATCTGTGTGCAGCTGGGGGTTTTTCATGTACTTTTACCCAGACAACATCTCCCAGCAGTTGGAACACAGAAGCAGCTCGGCGAGTCCAGCTCTCTTACTAAGGCAGCCATTCAGCAAAGTTCCAAAACATAAAGTAGGACCACCCCTTTAGATGATTTTCTCATTTAGGTAAATAGGTAGTGGATTTATTCTTATTTTAAGATGAAATTAGTAAATATTTTAAGAATTTCTCATACTTGGGGCGCCTGGGGGGCTCAGTTGTTACATGTCTGCCTTCGGCTCGGGTCATGATCCTGGAGTCCCGGGATCGAACCCCTGCATCGGGCTCCCTGCTCGGCGGGAAGCCTGCTTCTCCCTCTCTCACTCCCCCTGCTTGTGTTCCCTCTCTCACTGTGTTTCTCTCTGTCAAATAAATAAGTAAAATCTTAAAAAAAAAAAAAAAGAAAAAAGAATTTCTCATGCCAATTGTTAACATGGTAAATATCGATAGATAGATAGAACCGTACATACAAAGGCTATTTAGGGTCCTTAGTAATTTAAGAGTGTAAACAAGTCCTGAGGCCAAAAAGCTTGAGAGCGACTGGCTTAGAGTGCTGTGCGGGACTCTGCTATGCATGTTAGTTCAGTCTGCTCAGTAATGGCTCTTAAAATTCTGGAGACCACTCAGGGGCTCCTTAAAGACTGATGTTTAGGAAACTGTGAGTCAGGCTTGGGATAGGAACTGGTGTCTGCCACGTAGGATGGTCTGTAGGAAGCCAGCTACATCTTAGCTTGCACAGTCAAAGCACTGACCGTAAGCCCAGCTTGGAGATGCTGCTGCTAACTAAACTGGGCCAAGATGGTTTAAAAAGAACACATATTGTGGCATAACTGATAAATGAATGTTGGTCCTTCTGATTTTCTTGCTTTTGCATATGTTCCTCTGGGGCGTCTGTGCCATTGTATTGGAGCCCAGCTCAGGTGTGCGCTGAAACTCCCCGCCCCGTTTGGCTTTCCCCCTGCAGGATGTCCCCGTTGAGGCCCTCACCACAGTTAAGCCGTACTGCAATGAGATCCATGCCCAGGCTCAGCTGTGGCTTAAGAGAGACCCCAAAGCATCCTACGAAGCCTGGAAGAAATGTCTTCCTATCAGAGGTATGTCTGTCTCAAGACTGGGTAAGTCAGGCCCTCTTATCCCTGTCCCGACAGCCCTACAATCTCCTGCTTTCTGCCACTTCCTTTTTCTTACCCCTTGCTGCACCCCTATGCCTGCCAGGGATAGATGGCAATGGGAAGTCCCCCAGCAAGTCAGATCTCCGCCATCTCTATTTGACTGAGAAGTATGTGTGGAGGTGGAAGCAGTTTCTGAGTCGTCGCGGGAAGAGGACCGCCCCCTTGGATCTCAAACTGGGCCATAACAATTGGCTGCGGCAAGTGAGTGACCTCCTTCGCCCTCTCCCCCTTGCCCTGGTCCACAATGCCAAGCAGCATGTTTTTGCTCCTCCCCACATGTCTGCTCTGCTTTTGCTTCCAGCAGAGGGAGGTGTGCCTGGTTGTAGCCACCAGCGGTAGACCGGTCAGGACAGGATTTTTCTGTGCCTTTCTCATCAAGCTGGTGGGCTTGCCACTCTCCTCCCTGGCCACTTACCAGAATTAAGCCTGTTGCTACCCTCCCTTTTTCTCCTGTCATCTCTACCTCCTCCTGCCCCCCCCCCTTTGTTCTAGTGAACCTTGTGAAGGATTAAAGTAATTAAGGGCATCCATTGGTCCGTTAATATATAAAATGAGAAAGACGCTATTAGATTTAAATGTTTAGCACGTAGCTGTCCCCAGAATAGAGTTAATAGAAATTTGTGCTGAGAAAAATACTTCCTGGCTTATTTTCCTAGCTCAGTCATCTTAGGTGTATTCTCCAGATGGCTTGAGGGAGAAACCTTCCATGAAATAGGGGGCTCCCGAGCAGCCACAGTTGCATCTGGCATTAGCTGGTGGTTTTCACCTTTAACCTTTCCCTAGAGAAATGCCCAGAGGACTTCTGGAAGGGTGGCAGTGGACGGTGCCCTACTGGGGGCCTGGGGAGACCTGCCGTCACCTGAGCCGGGGCTGGGCTTCTCTCCCGTGTTGCACAGGTGCTCTTCACCCCGGCAACGCAGGCAGCGCGGCAGGCAGCCTGCACCATCGTGGAAGCTCTCGCCACCATTCCCAGCCGCAAGCAGCAGGTCCTCGACCTCCTCACCAGGTACCGTTCAGGCTTCATTTGGAATCGGCCTTCTCCATGGTCTTGGGGGAGTCAGTAGGTCAGGGTGACGGAAGGCACACCTGGGCTCTGTGACCACACCATGTTGCATAGAAGAGCGCAGAAACAGGAAAGGAAAGGCCTAGAAGCTGAGTGGTTGCACTGGGGGTGGTAACAGAGCAGCAGTGCCGGCAGCTCACAGCCATTGAGGTCTGATTAGCATATAAATGCACAGCCCATGCCATCTCCTTTCACCCTTGAGGCAGCCTGGGCTTGCCGCAGCTGGGGGACTTGTCCGCTGAAAGCAGCGGGGGGCTTCCAAAGTCCATGTCGTCTGCCACGAAACTCTGTGGTGCACTTGCCTTCTCCACGAGCTGCTCAAAACCACAGTCTCGCCACCCAGAGAAGCGCTGTGCATTTCAGGGCCAGTCGGTCCAAATGGGTGTAGTTGACAGCATCCTATTCAGTGTTCTGGGTTGTCCCCTCGTGTGGGGAGTTCCCAAGGGGGACATTTGGGGTTTTCTCAGGTTCCCAGAAGGAAGGAGCCCAGGACAGTAGAGGACATGAGGTGTGGGGAGGAGAGTGGGGCTGCTGGAGCCCCTGGAGCCGTGTTCTCACGATGCCCTATCTCTCTTGGGGCAGCTACCTGGACGAGCTGAGCGTAGCGGGCGAGTGTGCCGCTGAGTACTTAGCTCTCTACCAGAAGCTCATCACTTCAGCCCACTGGAAAGTCTATCTGGCGGCTCGGGGAGTCCTGCCCTATGTGGGCAACCTCATCACCAAGGTAGCTGCCCGTGCTGGGGAGAGCCCTTCCCCAGTTCTGATCTCATCGCAATCCCCTGACTACGTAGACTTCGGGCTGCTCTTTTTTGCTCAGAAGAAGTATTTGTGGAAAAAACTTGACCTTTGTGGCTGTGTGTGTCATGAGGAGGTAGCAGCCTGCTGGGGGCGTTTTGGCTGTTCCCAGTCTTTAAGGGAACTGCAGAGCGTCTGGTTGCTCTTATGGGCTCCTGGACTGCAGCTGGAGGGGGCTGATGTCGTCAGCAGTGCTGTCACTAACTGTGCTTATCGTCCCATGTAGGAAATCGCCCGCTTGCTGGCCCTGGAGGAGGCCACCCTGAGCACTGATCTGCAGCAGGGCTATGCCCTCAAAAGTCTCACAGGTAGACATAGCCGCTGGGCCCTTCCTCTGGGTACCCTGGGTCTAGTTTGGGGGCTGACCTTAGTTCAGGGGCGTGGAGGTTGACTCTTCCCTCTTGTGTTGACTCAGTCCGTATGTGAGCTCTGCATGTCCCTCTTAGGTGGGTTTACATTTTTGAACTCCTGTTCATCACTGACCAGTTCACTTCCTTGAGTGCCCACTCTGTGCTCAGAAGTTGCTTTGGAGTTGCTCATAACCTTTGGAAGACATGGACCTTCCTCACCTTCATTCTCATTCAGAGCCCTTGCAACAGCTTTTTCCTGTCCCTACAGGCCTTCTTTCCTCCTTTGTTGAGGTGGAATCCATCAAAAGACACTTTAAGAGTCGCTTGGTAGGTACTGTGCTGAATGGGTACCTGTGCTTGCGAAAGCTGGTGGTGCAGAGGACCAAGCTGATCGATGAGACCCAGGACATGCTGCTGGAGATGCTGGAGGACATGACCACAGGTAGCACCGCCCAGCGGCCTGCGGTGGGGCCGCCATTCCTGCTGGAGGACAGAGGCAGGCATCCCTCCATGGGGAGAGACGGGGCCCATCTCACCGTCTCTTTATGCTGACTCTGGAGAGTTTCTTCAGTCCTTTCATTTAGTTTATTAATTTTTTCTTCTCTGTGTTAGCTCTTTAGTCTAACTGTTGAGCCCTTGTCGTTCTCTCTAGGTTTTATAATCTCTGGTTTTTCACTCACACTTCCCATTTCTCTTGTAGTTTGCAAAAATGGCATTTGTATCTGCTAATTCTAAGACCTGAAATATCTATCCATTTGATACTGCTGTTATTCCAGCTCTTGCTTCTGGTGCCTTAAATCTTTTTGTATTTTGTGATTTTTGACTCTGAGCTCATACAGTCATGTTTCAAGGGTTTATCTGTGGAAATTCTTTTTTTTTTTTAATTTATTTTTATTGTAAGGAATGTGAGCGTGGGGAGGGGCAGAGATAGGCAGAATCCCTGCTGAGTGCCAGAGCCTGACATGGGGTTTGATCTCAAGACCCTGAGATCACAATATGAGCCGAAACCAAGAGTTGGACTCTTAACTAACTAAGCCACACCCAGGCACCCTCTATGGAAATTCTGTAGGAGCCAAGTGAAACACGGGTTTCTCCAGTGAGGATCTGTGATGGCTTCTGTGAAGCATCTCCCGGCACGGTCATCATAGGGTGGTCTTGAAGGAAGTTCTGAACTTCAGGTTTCTCAGACCTCTTAGGTAGTATGAACGCTGAGCCACAACCCCCTGCTAAGGGCAGCTTGTTAGGAGTTCTCTCAAGGGAGATCTTTTCCCCCCTCCACTCAGTGCCAGATTGTAAGCGAAGACAATTTTGTTTCAGTGACTTGCCTGGGGGAAAGGAGAAGTTATTTCTAGTTTACCCTTATGACACAGTATAGCTCTTTTGGGGCATCAGACTTTTGTGTGGAGGGAGGGGGTTCCCATTGGATTTTCCACCTTGGCTGACCTGGGGCTTTGAATCTAGCTCTCAGATCCTGGCAGGCTGTGGAAACCAAGGCTCAGACACCAACTTTAGAGTTTTGCTAACCTCCATAGGTTCTGAATTTCTCCTGGGTTTTGGTTTTTGAGTCATCTTTGCTAGTATGGCAGTTCACTGATAAATGTTATTCAATATTTTACGTTATTTTGAAGTGCTAAGGAGTAGGAGTAGATCAGGAAGTGTAGTCTGCCATATTGCCAGATACAGAGGCCCTTCAGATGTATTTTCATCATACCTGCTGAGCCCAGAGCCCGTCATGGGGCTCGATCCCAGGACCCTGAGCCGAAACCAAAGAGTTGGATGCTCACCTGACTAAGCCATCCAGGCACCCCACAGTTGGACCCGTTTGAAGCATATTTCTTCCTTCTTCTTTGACTTGAAATTGTGTCTTTGGCTTATAGAGGGCAGTCCACCTAATCGTTTTGAGACTGAAGCTTAAAGCTATAACTTCCTTTTGATTTTCCTGGAATCCAATTAGGATTATTTTTTTTTTAAAGATTTTATTTATTTATCTGACACACAGAGAGAGATCACAAGTAGGCAGACAGAGAGGCAGGCAGAGAGAGGAGGAAGCAGGCTTCCTGCCAATCAGAGAGCCCGATGTCAGCCTTGATCCCAGGACCCAGAGATCATGACCTGAGCCGAAGGCAGAGGCTTTAACCCACTGAGCCACCCAGGTGCCCTACAATTAGGATTATTATTTGACATGTTGGAGTACTTATTTTGGGCAAGAAGATGCTAACTGAATAAAGCATAGTGCCTCTCCTTAAGGAGGTGATTCGAAGAGGAAGCAAGAGGTGTACACCGTGAACTGTGATGCACTATGTTGACTTGGGTGCTGGGGTTTTCAAGTGGAATGTGGACTGAGCATTGAATCAGTCAGCTTCAAGTTTTGAATTGAAATATTGATATTACCATGGAGGGCATTTGAAAACTGGGAAGACAGAACCTGTTAGTGACTGTGCACGTGAAGTCTCATCAGGGTTTGTGTGTGTGAAGCTCTCTCCTAATTGACGTGGCCACTGATTTCTGGCAGGTACAGAATCGGAAACCAAGGCCTTCATGGCTGTGTGCATTGAGACAGCCAAGCGGTATAACCTGGATGACTACCGGACGCCTGTCTTCATCTTCGAGAGGCTCTGCAGCATCATTTATCCTGTAAGCGGTGCTTCTTCCTAGGCCTCCCAGGGTGTCTGTGTGTGCCATTCTGCCAGGAAGCCTCTCAGTCATTGGTGGTCTGACCAGCTGTGGGCCATTTAGTTAGCATTTTAGAAAGTTCCACTGATGACACGGAGTCAGTCTCCTAATTTCCTTCCTACTAATGATGGGAAATCTGATCACCTTCCTTCCTTGGTCTTCCTAGATTTAAGGTTTAGGTCAGTCTTCTTAAAAATGGGATCTAACCTCCCATGGCTGAGATCCTATGGCTTTACTCCCGACGTCATGAAAGAAGCAATATAGAGCTAGAGTGAGAAGAAATCACTCTCTGCCTTCTTCCCATGCCTGTGTTTGGTGTGTACACACATGCTCGCACGTGTGTGTGCATTTGTGTGTGTGTGTGTTTCCTTTGCCTACCTATCTGAGAACATGGTGTGGCCCAGAGACAAGGTTGAAAAACACCAGCGTGTTCAGTTACTGATGAGAGGTCTTTGGGGTTAGGCACCGCTGAGCTCTACGTCACACAAGGGCCTCCTCTTGCCATGCGGTCGTCAGTGGCAGAGTCTCCGGTTGCAGATGGGTTAGCGTCCCTTGAGGCGAGCAGGTGGAAAGCCGCCCCCCCCCCCCGCCTCCGGTTGGTACTATGCCTTTGATACATTGCCCACGTGCTGATTGTGGTAGGCTTTTTCCTATTCCACTCTTGAGTTTCAGAGGAGATGCTTGATATTGAAGGCTATTTGAAGTGTATTTGGAATCAGCTTTTGAGTTTCCCATCATTGTATCATTGTATCTTAAAATGTGTAAGGGGTTGGATGAGTTTGTGTTTCCCTCAGTGTCCATGGACCAAAGTAGCATCGTCTAAATCCAAAAGGCCTCTGCTGTTCGTCTGTGATGTCTTATGCCATTCCTGCCAATGCTTCCTTCTCTCTCTGTCCTTTAGGAGGAGAATGAAGTCACTGAATTCTTTGTGACCCTGGAGAAGGACCCCCAACAAGAAGACTTCTTACAGGGCAGGATGCCCGGGAACCCATATAGTAGCAATGAGCCAGGCATTGGGCCACTTATGAGGGATATAAAGAACAAGATTTGCCAGGACTGTGACTTGGTGGCCCTCCTGGAGGACGACAGCGGGATGGAGGTAACGAGCATAGGACATTGCCACCATGGTTAAGAACTTGGGCTCGGGTCACATCCAGGTTCCTCCCTAATTAGTGGCTGGTTAACCTTGGGCAGGTAGCTTCTTCCTTTATAAATGGGGCCAGTGGTTCCCACCTACATACCTTGCCTGGTGTTAAGGTTTATTACCTGTAAATGGCTCTGCCCAGTGCCTGGCATGCAGTAGGCAAATGGTTAGTGGCTATTGCTTGTCATGGAGTAGGAGTTTATTATTCTTGTTGTTCTGACAGAGACATCCCAGGGATTCCAAGTTAATTAAGCTCCCTAAAACTGGCACAGTGGCCCTGTGCAGATTTCTGGCCCTATGTCTGATACCTTGTGGCAGACGAGCTCCAGGGTCTTGGCCTTGTCATCTAGAGGTGGAAAGCATGTTGGGGGAAATAGAGAAAATGTTTTTTTGGCAAAGCCTGAGAGTGACTTTGGGTAGGAGAAGGTCCTCAGCAGTGGTGTCTAACCTGTAGCCTGTGGTTTGGGTTAAGGTATTTGTAACCTCTGAAATTGTGTCCCAGATTTTCTGCGTTGTGCACACATGTGCAGTTTTTAGAGAAGAGGAGTTGATGGGTCCAGAACACAAAAATGATGAGTTAGGAACCACTGCTATGATGTGCCCTTTGATCTTGAAATGTCCTTGCCTTATAATTATTTGGAATAACAGCTCGTCTTCTCTGCTGTTCAGCTTCTAGTGAACAATAAGATCATTAGTTTGGACCTTCCTGTGGCCGAAGTTTACAAGAAGGTCTGGTGTACCACGAATGAGGTATGTACTTGTTTCCTTGCTTGAAGATGGGATTTTACTTTTCTGACTTAATGCAGACTTGTACCAGGAGGAGCCCCAGCTGGTAACTGCGCTCCCGCAGCTGGGCTTCCCTGTTTGTGGTTGTGGAGAAAACTAGTCATCTTGTCCTCCTTTTGAGGCATCTGACTAGAGGTAGAAGAGCTTCAGGGAAGGATGAGCATTTCTGGCTGTGTGCAGTTGGGCCAGGCAGTGTCAGAGGAAGCACATGATGGTGAGTGCTTGCTGTCTTGTACCCTTTCTATATAGGCACCTCTTGACCGTGATGAACTCTCTTTTAGGGCCCTGCTCACTTAGAACATTTTCCAGTGGCGGCAGCAAGGAACAAGCGTGGTTCCTGTGTTAGTAGCTGGGGAATTGAGACGCCAGCAGGCAGTTGTTCTTGAGGAGGGGAAGGAAGGTGAAGGACACATGGTGCTCTGGTCCTGTGGCCCCCTCAGTTCTGCCTGACCTCTCCTGAGAGTCTCAGATACTCCGCCTCCCCCTCCCTCCTCTTTCTCTTCCCTCTCCCCTCTCCCCTGTTCCTTCCTTTCCTCCTCCTCCATTTCTTTCCCTCCCGTCCCTTTGTTAGGGGGTTTGTCATCAGTGAGTCAAACAAGGAACTGAACTATGGCGAGCCCGTGTGCCACTGAAGCATGGTGAACTTTTCTGTATTTAGTCCCAGTATTTCTGGAAGGTTTAAGACACTACCTTGGTAATGTCTGCTAGTATGTTTTGGCCTTCAATCTGTCACATATTTTTGCTTGTCTCCTTTCTGTTCTCCCACTATGCTGAGAATCCTGGTCAGTGGGTACTGTTGCTGGTTGGCAGAGGTCCACACAGAAGATTGCCCCATCCGGTGATCTTGTCATTGACACTTGAGCATCAAAATAGAATGGTGCAGATTTGATCCCTGCTACACAAAAAATAAAGCCCAAGCTTGTATGGCTGCCCTTAGAAGTGGTGACATGGAACCTAAAGAGCATCCATGGGCAGCTCCCCTTCTGAACCACGAGGGAAGGAAGAAGTTGAGGGTCAGTGCCTTTCCCATTAGGACTCAGTCCACTGATGGGTTCTTCTGGCAAAGTCCAGAGTTTGTGGTACCTTTTTATCAGGGCCTTCATCCACCCCAGTGTTTCCTGGTAGATAGCCTGTCTCCTTAGCTGCTGACTAGAGCCTGCATGTTCTGTTTTCTTTTTCTTTTTTAAGATTTATTAGAGAGCATGCAAGGGAGAGAGCGCACGAGCGGTGGGAGAAGCATGGGGGAGGGAGAGAGAGAGAGAATCTCCAGCAGGCTCCATGCTGAGTGGGGAGCCTGACAAGAGATCATGACCTGAGTTGAAATCAAGAGTCAGACGTTTAACTGACTGAGCCCTGAGCCTGTTGTGTTTTGTGTCTGTTTCTGCCCTCATTCTCCCGCGGTTCTTTCTGTGAGCTCCCATTGGGCTCCCGTAGCTGGGAATACTTCTGCAAGCAGCCTTTCTGACAGGTCCTCTCCCAGCAGGGTTTCCTCTCCTGAAGCTGAGCATGGGGCTTCGAGGCAGGCAACTGGGATTAATGTGGTGCCTGTTCAGCTTCATTTCATGTGGGGTGACTTCAGACCCGTTTCTTATCTCCAAAATGAGAACGATGTAGATGGGAGAGTGCCTGACTGAGTACCCAGTGTATAGTGACCTGTCCCAGTCCTCCAGTCTAGGAAAGTTTTCAAGAGACTTTCTAATCCTTCCATCAAGTTAGAGAGTTTAACTTGAGTAACGTTGGAAGAACCCTTTCCTTGTTATGTGGTTATGTGAAGACCTCAGGATTGGATTATGCTCTTGCTTTTGATTGCTGAGTTTTGAATCAGAGCTCTTTGAGCTGATTGATCTTGTTTATCCTGATTCTTTGGGAAGTGGTCCCTGTTGGTTAGAATTTGTGTTCGTGAAGGAGGCACAGGCTTGGAATTAGACTGCTTATTGGGTAACTCTGAAAGAGCTGCTTAATCTAACCTAAGAGGATGATATGAAGTGCTCGATTAGCATAGAACTTAGCACAGAGTAAAACCCTCAGTACGTAATAACGATTATTATTGTTATGTACGGTTTTAGTGAAATTAAGCAAGATTGTGTTTATAAAATGCTTCACACAACTCCTGGCCCATGGTAGACACTACATAAAATTAGCTTCTTTTCTCCTACATGAGTTGCAGCACGCTTGGATTCTAGATGTTGTGGTTAAGATCTGGTAGAGAAATAGAAGAACAAGGCCAGATGTTGAGCTCCTTGTATTTACTGGGCATGTTTACGAGCCCCTTTGTCCATTTGCCTCTGCTCAGGGAGAACCCATGAGGATTGTTTATCGCATGCGAGGGCTGTTGGGCGATGCCACTGAGGAGTTTATCGAGTCCTTGGACTCCACCACAGGTAGGCCCTTCTCACAGACATTGCTGTGCTTTGGGTGGGGGGTTCTAGGGCCAGTGAGTGGTTCACATCCTGGGATTTAGGGGTATTCTGAACACACATTCTCCTATAGCTCTGATTAGAACTGACGGGAGATTACTTTTCCAACTGAAGAAAAGTACAGGCATTATTGGCCTGATTCAGACCCCTTGGGAGTTAAAACAACAACAAACTGAGGATAAAGTGCAATTAGCAACAAACGAGTTCAGATTTATTTTTAGCTTAGGGGTGTGTGTGTGTTTGTGGTGGGTTGTGGTGCTTGTAGTTTAATATCCACTATTGATACCTTCTATTGCTACACTTTTCTTGGAGACAAGAAAGAGGGAACCAGCTCTCAGCCTGGAAGAGGATTTTCTGTTTTCTTTCCATCCTTCCCTTCCTTTCCGTTTGTTTGGCTTTCCTCCTCCCTTAGATGAAGAAGAAGATGAAGAGGAAGTATATAAGATGGCTGGTGTGATGGCCCAGTGTGGGGGCCTGGAGTGCATGCTCAACAGACTGGCGGGAATCAAAGATTTCAAGCAGGGACGCCACCTTCTCACCGTGAGTTGGGGGTAACAAGGTGGGAGCAGCCCTCTGCTTTGAGAGCGGCCCCTGCGGAGAGAAGCTTGTGGCCATAGTGCTGTGTAACCCTTGAGCGTGGCATGATGCCACAGGCCAAGGCAAGCCAGCCCAGGGCCTGGCAGCCTCCCTGAGCCCTCTGGCCCCTCGGGGGTCCTGTCTCGTCGTCGTCTCCCCTCCTCCCCCAGCGCCAGTGCGCAGGCTCCTTCGGCCGCGTCTCTTCAGTCACCTGTGGAGCCAGTGCCTGCCTGTCTTTCCCTGCAGAACTGTGCTCAAGTCCATTGTTACTGCTATGGCTTTTTAAATTGATTTTCTAGGTAGTTCTTTTGTTTTTTGGTAGGACCATGCTTGGATTTCCATCCATCTATCTCCTTAGGAGTAGAGGATTGCAAAGGCACCATAAATATTACACTATTATTTGCAGCTCTGGAGGATAGGAGAACATGTATTATTATAATTGTGTTTTAAGTGATCTGTGTAAATAATTTTTTAAAAGATTTTATTTATTTGACAGATAGAAACACAGAGAGGGAACATAAGCAAGGGGAGTGAGAGAGGGAGAAGCAGGCTTCCTGCCGAGCAGGGAGCCCGATGTGGGGCTCAATCCTGGGTCTCCGGGATCATGACCTGAGCCCAAGGCAATCGCTTAACCAACTGAGCCTCCCAGGTGTCCCCTGTGTAAACAATTTTAAAAAAAGCATTAAAAGAATTAAAATCTGAAAGATGTAAAAAAAAACAAACAAAAAAACCACCAAAGGCATATCTCGATAAAGGAAAAGTGTTACTTGAAAAAAAAAATGACCTATATGGTTCTGAGCTCCCATAGACTATGAGCTTTGGGATCTTTCTTTTTACTCTTGAATTAGTACCAGAATTTCTCTGAGACAACAGAGTGTCACCTGTTCCACTAGGAATTGGTATCATTGCCATAGTTTTAGAGATGGTAGAGAGATGCCAAGCCCACGTGGGCTATTGCCAGGGAACATTGCTATTTAAAATGCCAATCTGGCCGGAGAGCCTCCCCACCTTACCATGTTTTCTTAAGAAAACTTTTCCGTACTGTTCCTGCACTTTGGGAAGGGTACCTATGGATTGTACAGACATTTCTTTCTTGCTTGTCCCCACATTTTACTCTTATGGCCTCTTGGGTTTTGACCAGCTTTTCTTGGCAGGTGCTTCTGAAATTGTTCAGTTACTGTGTGAAGGTGAAAGTCAACCGACAGCAGCTGGTCAAGCTGGAAATGAACACCTTGAATGTCATGCTGGGGACCCTAAACCTGGTAAGAAGTTTGGGTTGCAGATGACAAAGTGAGCCTCAGAAGTCCTGGGTGGGGGAGGGCATCTCAGCTGTGGGCTCAGATGAAATGGGTTTGTGGCCTTTTCAAACCTTTTATCTCTGTCTTGCTGACTGGCCCCAAAGCATGGATCATTTAAATTGTCTCTTTTCCTGGCTCACCCCTGTGCTGCAGCCAGGACATGCGAGAGCTTTTCCTGGTCCCTTTCCTGAATTCAGAGATAAGAGGAAGTTAGTCTGTGAAATAGCCCAGACTGTACAGCGTTGGAGAAGTAATGCCAGTGTCCTCGGGGAAACCAAGATAGGGATCTGGAACATCATGATTTTCATTGTCTGTAAGAGTGCACACACTTGTCTCAACACACGCACACGCACATGCACACATGTCTCTGGCAGTTAGGCCATGAAGGACATTGGTAAGGAACAGTTCCCGTCAGCAATGAGTGGTTGTGGTTTTATTCCCAGTGTAACTGGATCTCCTCCTGCAGGCCCTGGTAGCTGAGCAAGAAAGCAAGGACAGTGGTGGTGCAGCAGTGGCCGAGCAGGTGCTTAGCATCATGGAGATCATTCTGGATGAATCCAATGCCGAGCCCCTGAACGAGGACAAGGTGCGTGGGACCAGTCTGTCCATCTGTAGACACTGGGAGCACATTCTGTGGCTCGTGGCCAGCAGCAGGCTTGCTTGTGTGTTCAGTTGTGTCCGTCAAGAATGATTGAATGGGCTCTTGTCATAGAAATGACAAAGCTCAGCTAATGGTGATATGATGGCATTGAAGCTTGAAGTCTGTGCATTTGGAGGAAATGAGGCTGCTAAGGGTATTCTTTCACTCACAAGTTGCTCATTAATGGAATGCTGGCATGTTCCAGCTATTAGACAGGGCCTTAGCCCAACCCCTCATTGTCCAGTTGAGGGAACTCCGAGCCCAAAGAAGTAAAGGAGCTGTTCAGTGTTTCTGTAGTTGGCTGCTGGCAGAATCAGGCCGAGAACCTAGGTCTCCAACTCCCCAGTTCAGTTTCTCTCCACTGAGTTCATCCTTGCCGCCTCCTGTCCCTGATTGTACTCAGTGTTTGGCTAGAGGTGGGAACAGCCTGCGTTGTCTCGGCAAGGGGGTGGGGGAGAGGCACTAATATTTTTGACTGAGACTGTGAACAGAGCCACACAGAAAATAGAAACTAGCATCAAGTGGAACTCACAGTGTTCATTATTCCCTAGGAAGTACTGAGACAATTTTTCTAGGGCTGCTTCTGATGGAGGTGGGTGACATCTGGGGTTCAGATACTGGCTGACCAAAGTCCTGACCCTGTTTCTGAGCCTTCTGTCCTCTTTTCTACTGCAGGGCAACCTCCTGCTGACGGGCGACAAAGATCAGCTTGTGATGCTCTTGGACCAGATCAACAGCACCTTTGTTCGCTCTAACCCTAGCGTGCTCCAGGGCCTGCTTCGCATCATCCCGTACCTTTCCTTTGGGGAGGTGGAGAAAATGCAGATCTTGGTGGAGCGGTTCAAGCCATACTGTAGCTTTGACAAGTATGTGCTTGGATTTTCGATGGCTATGTGAGGGTCCTCACCAATATCTGAGCTAGTTCTGTGAGACTTAGAAGAATCATGATTTCTATTAGATTTTCTATTAGATGGCCTTTAAGGGGTTCATTGTAAGTGGGGAAGTCAGTATGTTGTGTTACATTGGCTCAGGAGAGGGGGTGAAGGGGCTGGTGAGATGGGGCAGGGGCATGCCAAGATGAGGAGAGTCATGTATGCAAAAGTATGAAAACGCAAGAGAACATTGGGAGTCTGAGGGATGTAGCAGGTAAGGAGGAGAGGTAGGAACCAGATCAGCAGGTGCCCTGTGTCATGCCAAGAAGTCTAGACTTGATCCTATAGACTATTGAAGATGATTAACTGGGAAAACATGATGCACGTGTGTCATCTCCTTCACATCCCCGGGCTCTGCTCTGTGCTCCAGGTATGATGAAGACCACAGTGGCGATGATAAAGTCTTCCTGGACTGCTTCTGTAAGATTGCAGCTGGCATCAAGAACAGCAGCAATGGGCATCAGCTAAAGGATCTGATTCTCCAAAAGGGAATCACTCAGAGTGCGCTGGACTATATGAAAAAGCACATTCCCAGTGCCAAGAAGTAAGAAACAGCTCTGTCAGGGTGATGGCTTTCGTTCCTTCTTCTGATTCCTTTTTTTTCTTTATCGCTATGTCCTAAAGTTTCACATAGTGCCCTTTGTCCCTCCTTAGGGTCTCCGTCCCCTTCCAAAACCTATCAGGGTGACCACTTAGCCACTGCAGAACCCTTTGGGGCTGGGAAGGGTGTCTGGCTTATTGGTTCCTGTTTACAGTATTCGCTTCTGTCTGGCTGCCTAGCTGGGCTAGGTGATACTTTGTGATTCCTGATAGCCCTCTAGCAGGATCACCTTTAAAGAAGCCAGGATAGAATCAACAGCTGGTTTCTAGATAGGCTTTGCTCCTCTGGTGTGCTCGTTAGCTTCTTTTCCTTTGCAGTCTGGATGCTGACATCTGGAAAAAGTTCTTATCTCGCCCAGCCCTGCCATTCATCTTGAGGCTTCTTCGTGGGCTGGCTGTCCAGCACCCTGCCACCCAGGTGAGTGAGTAGCCAACATGCCTGCGGACCTTACTCTGGAGGTGGGATATGTGTGGTGAAGGAATCACACGCTCTCATCTCATCTGCCATGGCTGAATAAAGAGAACCGCCTCGATTAGCCTTAGGATGTGACTTCCTCCAGCATGTAAAACTCCTAGAGTAGAGGGGACTCACAGAAGTCATCTGGTCCAGCTCTGTATAGAGAGGAGTAAGCTGTAGTGACTAAGTGACTTCCTTCTTCAATTCCTTACATGGGGCTTTATTATCCAATGGGTCAGCTGAGCAGCAGTTGAACTGAAGGTGTGGTTGGCCAGAATGTAAAAACAGTTTTGATTTCTGGCTGTAGTCGTTAGGTCATTTGTGACATTTACCGTACCATCACTAGCATTTTCCTGCTCTGCTTCAGGCAGCTGGAAACTTTGTTCTCAGAGAGACCCCCCCCCCCCATTCCATTCTTCTGTTCATCCCTGATCTGTCCCCACTGAGCTGGAGTATCTGGTACCCCTCACAAATTGTCACTGGCCCAGAGAGGTGGCCAGGGTGGAGTTTTTCTAAATTAAACTTTTCATTTTGAGATAATGGTAGATTTACTTGCACTCGTTAAGGAGAAATCCCATGTACCCATTTCTTGATGGTAACGTCGTACGAAACCATATGCAGAATCAGAGTTGGGATATTGACACTGACGTAGTCAGGATTCATGAGAGTTTCATCATCACAGAGATCCCCTTGTTCCCTTTTACACCTGCATGCACCCTGCCACTAATCCCTGGCAACTCCTGATCTGCTCTCTGGGGCTGTAATCTTGTCACTTCAGGAGTGTTACGTCAGACAGCACATAGCCTTTCGGGGTTGGCTTTTTTCGTTGAGCATCATTTTCTGGGGACTCATGCAGGTTGTGTGTATTGATAGTCTGTTCCTTTTTATTGCTCAATAGTGATCCGCGGTGTGCGTTCCACAGGCTGCCTCACTATTCACCCATTAAAGAACAGCTGGACTGTTTCCGGTTTAGGGATGTTACAGATGAAACTGCCGTAAACACTCATGTACAGTTCCGTGTACATGTAGAAATCTTCATTTCTCTGGGATTAATGCCTAGGCATGGAGTTGCTGGGTTGTACTGTAGTAGCGGATTTAATTTTATTAGAAGTTGCCAAGCTAGTTTCCGGAGTGAGTGGCTGCCCCGTTGTGTATTCTCACCAGCAGTATGGGAGGGAGCTACTGTCCCTGCATCCTCACCAGCATTTGGTGGCACCTAGCCACTTTGATAGGTGGTGAGTTTGTATTTCCCTAATGGTTAATGGTGCTGTATGTCTTTCTGGGTGCTTTGCACAATTCAGTGACCTGCCTGCGTGCATTGTTTGCCCATTTTCTAATTGGATTTTTTTTTTTTTAATATTGAATTTTGAGAGTCCTCGTGGCTGGTTTTTTCCTGTGTATGGTATTCTGCATTGAGTATAATCCCACGTTCTCATTGGTGATTGGTTCTGATAGCTCATTCCGAAAGTAGGGTAGGCTGTATGATTCTTGTGTCTCACCCAGTCTCTTGTTGTTTTAAACTTTTGTTCAGTTCAGTGGGGATAGTCATAATTAGCACACTTTTGGAGGTAATTCTTCTTGCATGGGAGTCTTTACATATATTAGTTTTTGTGTTCCTGTTATATTTGTTTTATATGCCAGTGAATCCAGGAGTGGGGCTGTGATGTGGCCATGCTCGGGTCAGCTGATTTCCAGGCTTTTTTGTAGTTACTAAGTCAGATTACCTTCTTTAGACTAAGACTTTATTTTGGTCAGGAACTCGGCACTCACACCTGAGACCGTTCACTTCCTGGCAGTACGCTGTTGTTTGGCGCTTACTGTGTACCGGGGCCTTGCTAGGCCAAGGTGACGTTGGCGACCGGGGTGGTCACAGCCTGTGCCTCTGGGCATTCACTGGTGGAAGACAGAGCCATGTACCCAGTGGTGAGTGCAGTGTGAAAGGGGCCAAAGGAAGGAGGATGCCTTAGAAGAAAGTATGGCACCTGCTAAGGTTCAGGAACCAAAGGGTGCTGGAAGCGTTCGGGGCTTGAGAGCAGTTGCACGGAGGTTGGCGGTGGATGGGGGAAGTGAGAGCTAACCCCAGCGCAGCATGGGTCCAGGGCATACTCTCCAAAGGGAGCAGTATGCATTTTCTCTCGAGGGCCGTGACCTGGGGCATGAACTGGAAAGAGGGGACATGACATATAGGAGAGACAGTTGGTTGCCTTTTATCCCAATCTAGGTAGGAGGTGAAGGCAGCCGAGCTAGCGCATGAAGTGGACAGCGGGGGTTCAGCAGCGGTCTGGGAGGCAGAATGAATGGGATTTATGTGAGGGATGAAGAAGCTGGATGAGTCAAGAACTCTGCTCAGTTTGGGGTTGAACAATAGCGGAGTGGTGGCCCTTGAAGGAAGATCCTAGGAAGTTCGAAGCAAGGGGCAGGAGGGCTCATTCTGTCCGACTCCTGATGTGCGTCTGCTCGCCCAATTAGAGTATAAGCTTCAGGAGGATTGGATCTTTGTTCCGCCAGCACCGAAAGCATGGCTTCCTGCAGACATGTGCATGCACACGCTCACGGCTACTGCCCCCCAGCGTGAAGAGGTTGGGGTACTTGTGCAGTGGTTCCGTAGACAGTTGTACTATGAGCTCAGCATCTAGGAGCAGGAGACATGAGGTGACCTGTAGTTTTGCTGAGGTGCAGGGCAGGTTTATGAGCTGGCGAGTGATGTTGGTTGAGAGCTGAGCTTTCACGTTGCAGGTTGGTTCTCTTGTCTGCCATTTATCTCAGATCTGTACAGTAGTAATTAGCGTTAATAGACTTGTGCACGGGCAGGGGGGATTTTGGTGGTACACTGCTCTTTCTCTACTCACCTAGAGAGCTTTGTCAGACCTGCCCTGCCTTCCGTGTTCTCTTCTTCAACCCATGTCAATGACGTGACGCCGTCATGCAGCGACTGCCAGCCTTCTCAAGCACAAGGGTTTCTGGGTGATACCTAGTTTTTTTTTTTTTTTAAAGATTGTATTTCTTTATTTGCCAGAGCAGAGGAGACAGAGGTAGGCAGAGGGAGAGCAGGTAGAGGGAGGAATAGATTCCCTGCTGAGCAACGAGCCCAATGCAGGACTCCATCCCAGGACCCTGGGATCATGACCTGAACTGAAGGCAGACACTTAAGCAGTTGAGCCACCCAGGCGTCCCTGGTGATACCTGTTTTTTAAAAAGTGTTGTTTTATCCCCACTCCCACTTTAGTCCTATCTCTAATATTTTAGAGGTATGAGAAGTTGAGAAAATCCTGTGTTTCTGGGTTTGGTGGACACAGGGCTCCCAGAGGAAGAACTAGCACAGTCCCTATGAATGTCAGGGTCTGCTCTGCTCTGTGTGGTCACTGAGCCCGCCACCCAGGCCTCATCAGGTGCTGCTGCTCTAGGGAATCTTACCCAAGCCTCTTTCTCTTTCAGTGTGATGGGTGCTTTATGTCCAGATATTTGTGACTAATTTTTAATCATTACTGCAACCCTGAGGCAGAGAGGGGGAGAAGCAGATTCCCTATTGAGCAGGAGCCTGATGTGGGACTCGATCCCTGAAGCCCGGGTCATGATGCGAGCCGAAGGCAGATGCTTAACTGACTGAGCCACTAGGTGTCCCCCTTATCCCCATTTTATAGACAGGTGCACTGGAGCCAAAGAGCAGAGTGACTGGTCAAAGGTCAGTGACAGGGTCAAACTCTCCTCCACGTGTTAAAATTTTGAAGCACACTTTCAAAGGGTCTGATTGAAACTGAACAGATATGAGATTGAGTACAGGCTGTTGAGTTTTCTAAACCTGTAAGTTCCTGGATAGAATGCTTGTTCACCTAATTGGAAGTATGTATCTCTCTGGTCTCTACTTGATAGGTTCTGATTGGAACAGACTCCATCACAAACTTACATAAACTGGAGCAGGTGTCCAGCGATGAGGGCATTGGGACCCTGGCGGAGAACCTGCTGGAGGCGTTGCGGGAGCACCCTGACGTCAACAAGAAGATTGATGCCGCCCGCAGGGAGACCCGTGCTGAGAAGAAACGCATGGCCATGGCAATGAGGCAGAAGGCTCTGGGCACCCTGGGCATGACGGTAAAGCCACTCTCAGGGAGTTTCCAGGAGCTTGTCTGTACCATTGAGGAGGAGATAGCCGTGCTTCAGGACAGAGCTGGGTTGGGGATGGTGGAGATGAAGGCCGGTGAGGAGAAGGACGGAACTAGGTGTTCCAGGCCCCGTGTTAGGTGCCTTACCTTCCGTGATCTTCCCGAGAACCCTCAGGAATGTGGCTGTGGTCCCGCTATGCAGACGGGACTGAGACGTTAAGTGACCAAACAGGCTCACGGAAACAGTACAAATGAGGATGATAACCTTTGCTCATGGAGGATTTACTGTTTGCCAGGCACTATGCTTAGGCACCTTGCTTGTAAGATTTTATTTAAGCACGCATGTGATTCTTTGAGGGGGATTTTACTATGCTCATTTTCTGGTTGAAGTATACAGAGGCTCAGAAGCAAAGGAATGTGCGTGATTAATAAGGGGTGAACGAGGGTTTGAATGCACATCTGTTGGGCACGATAGTCTGCTCTTGTTGCCCTGCGTTGGAAGAAGCAGGAGTCCTGTGAGGGCCTTCTCCAGAGCAGCGGACTGGGCGTCAGCAGTTTCAGAACACCCGTGGGAACTGTAAAGTGAACCCTAATGTTACAGCCCTTGGTGGCTGAGGTTTGGGAGCGCTGGCACAAGAAAAGGGGGCTTTTCTGGTGGTGCGTGGCAGCCTGCAAGAAGAGGATAGAAGAAGAATCTGGGTCTTTACCCTCATTGGAAGCTACCGAAAGAGGTTCCTTTCCGGGCATTGTCCCTCTAGTGTGTGGAAGGGCAGCCCTGCTCCTGAGTGTCCTCAAGTGAGGGTGGGGGTTGGATGGAAACCCCCCCTGACTTGCCGCTTGGGTTTCCCCTGCAGACAAACGAGAAGGGCCAGGTCGTGACCAAGACGGCGCTCCTAAAGCAGATGGAGGAACTGATTGAGGAGCCGGGCCTCACGTGCTGCATCTGCAGGGAAGGGTACAAGTTCCAGGTAGAGTGCTTGGCCTGGGCCTGATGCGCAGTGTGGCCGCTTGCTCCAGTGGCGACCTTTTCCTGCCAGCCTTCTCTTTATTCGATGGGCTGGTGTCGAGGCATGTCTCAGGACCAGCTGTCCTCTCTAAGGGGTGGAAGGCAGACTGCTCTGAACATTAGTCTTCATTGCCACCATCCTTGGCACCACTGGATTCCTTCTGTGTG
Source organism: Spilogale gracilis (assembly GCA_004023965.1). Classification (NCBI taxonomy): domain Eukaryota; kingdom Metazoa; phylum Chordata; class Mammalia; order Carnivora; family Mephitidae; genus Spilogale; species Spilogale gracilis. The sequence continues at coordinate 79,024 of PITA01004883.1, read as the reverse complement.
CTAGTCCCAGTGACCAGAGCTTTCTGTAATTTTGTCTTTAAAGGTACAGAACCCCCAAATTATGGATGGGAAAACAAGGGACACATGGCAAAGCCAGAATTCTAGCCCACACTTCTCTGACTCCAGACCTGGGGCTTTTAACAATATACCATGCTGCTTCTAACCAGGATACCTGGAGAGAAGATTAGGACCTTTACCAAACTAGATTTATAAGTGAAAGGAGCAGAGCAGCAAGTGACATTTGTTCCCTTAAAGGCCTACAAGGCAGCCTTTTCCCTTCCAGCTCAAATGTCCTGCTTATTGTCCGTGCTCCTGGAGGGCTGCAAGCCTCTTAAGTCCTAGCGATGGCATAGGCTCCTGGGAGCAGTGTGATAAGTTTTGTAAAGCAAGTGACTTACCCAGAAGGCACTTTATTCTTCCTTTTCAGCTGTATAAAGCAGCAAAAAGAAAAGAGTGACAGTGTTGGCTTCCAGGTCTGCCTTCCCATCTGCACAGCATCTGCTTTATTTTGGTTGCTACCCACGTTCCTCATCTCCCTGGGGCTGTGCCCGGCCAACTGCTTAACCAGGAGACCGAGGTGCTGACCCAGCACCACTTCCCTGAGTGCATTCCTTCCTGGTGGGGGGAAGCCTGCGGGTCCCGCTCTCCTGCTTCGCCTCCTCCCGAAGCCTGCCTTCGGGGGGGGTCACCTCACCTCCTTTTCCTGGTGTCTTTACAGCCCACAAAAGTCCTGGGCATTTATACCTTCACCAAGCGGGTAGCCTTGGAAGAGATGGAGAACAAGCCCCGGAAACAGCAGGGCTACAGCACCGTGTCCCACTTCAACATTGTGCACTACGATTGCCACCTGGCTGCGGTCAGGTAGGCCCCGCTCCGCTGTAGGCTGCTTCCTCCGGTGTTTCTGTCCATGCTTGGGCTGCTTCACAGGGCGGGCAGCTTGCCCAGGGCCCTGTCCTGGGGTCTGGGGTAGGGTTCTGACTGAGGTTTTTCATCTCAGGGGATTAGGGTGCTGTGCCTTAAACCACACAGGCCCGAGAGCCATTTGTGCCATATGACTAGAAAAATCCACTTGGATTTTGGCCTAAGCCTGGAGGAAGCAGCCCTGCTTCCCTGAAGCAGCGAAGTTGGCATTGCCCAGACTATGACATAGAGGGCTGATTCTCTCTGGAGTCAGGTGCCTGGGCCGACTTCTTTCCTTAGTGTCAGCACCCCACCGCCGCTCGTCTGGGTGCCTCGTTGCCACATCCATTCCAACAGTCACTTGTCCCTGCTCTCGTCCCAATCCAGGCTGGCTCGGGGCCGGGAAGAGTGGGAAAGTGCTGCGCTTCAGAACGCCAACACTAAGTGCAATGGCCTCCTTCCGGTCTGGGGACCCCACGTCCCTGAATCAGCTTTTGCCACCTGCTTGGCAAGGTGAGTGTTGAGCGGTACGCATGGCAGAAAAGAGGGAGTTGCCAGGAGGAGGTGGTGGGGAGATCAGTGATGGGCTTGGTCTGGAGACCTGTCATTGTCCTTGGGAACTCTGGTCTCTCTGTGTGCTGGCAGGGAAGCCACGTGTGGAAGAGGGAAGAAGTCGGCTACGAGAAACCTCACCACGTGGAATTTCTGGTTATCTGCTCCCTCTTCTCCCTTGTTGATCTCAGGGCCTAAAACATGGGCACTCTGACTTTGTCTTCAAAGCCAACATTTCCCAGATTTCGCTTCTGCAGTGTGCGCCTCTGAGGTTTAAATAATGGAAATTAAGCTCAGTGGCGTGGGGAGTATCAGGCTCCTTTCAAGCCTCCCTCGTCCTCAAATCCAGAGTAGAGTCGCTAAAGCTTTGATGAAGTCCCCACTCTTGCTGGTGCTCTGGGGAGTGGTGCCCCACCCCATGTCCTGTTAGAAGGCTCAGGGATGGAAAGGTGCCTGGCAGTAATCATGGGAGGTGTATTGACATGCTCACCATGTGCTCTCACTACACACATTCTCTGGATGAAGTTGAGGCTCAGAGAGATCAGGTAAATCACCCGAGGTCACACAGGCAGACCCCAGACTGATGGTGGCATATATTGATGTAGAAAAATACCTTTCATTTGGAGGTTGAGAAAAGATTCTTATGGGTAGATATCACCTTGTCAGAATGAATACCTTCCACATTTCTTCTTCCAAAATGTACTTCCAGAGGCCATGATACGTTCTGTGACATTTGTCCATCAGGAAATGGGCCCCCCAGAACTGGCGAGCTCTCGTCAGAGCTTGGAGAGCATCCTGCTCTGTGGCAGCAGAAATGGAAATGTCCTCTGTTTCCATCTTCCTGCCGGTGCCCGTTCGCGTTCTCAGCTCCGTCCTTCTCTCCTCTGTCTGTCTGGGGGCCTTTGCAGCCATCAGGTCGCGCCGTGCCGAGGGGGCTCTGCCTTCCAAGCCAGGTCGTCCCCAGGGAACTTGCTTTGCTCATAGCATTTGTTCTGCTGCTCCCCAGGCACAACACTTACCTCCAGGAATGTACGGGCCAGCGGGAGCCCACGTACCAGCTCAACATCCACGACATCAAGCTGCTCTTCCTGCGCTTCGCCATGGAGCAGTCGTTCAGCGCGGACACTGGCGGGGGTGGCCGGGAGAGCAACATCCACCTGATCCCGTACATCATTCACACTGTGCTTTACGTCCTGAACACGTCAGTATCTCAGCCCCGCTGGGCATCAGCTGGCCAGCTCCCCCTACCCTCTGCCCAGCAAGGTCTCTGCTTTCTCGGGTCTGCCCGAGTTTTGTTCCAGAACAGACGGCAGACCCAAAGTAGCCTTTGGTGAAGCACGCATGTTTGTGGCTTTTTGGAGTCACACAGAATAAAGTGGTAAAAGTGCTTTCCTTTCCAGAACTGTTCCATCTCCCCCGTGGGCAGCTGAGGGCTGTGTCTTTGGACTGACTCTCAGCCCAGGGGGGAGCAGGAACTTTTCGAGTTCCTTTAGCTTCCGCTGCCATGTAGCTTCCCCTCGTCGTGGGACTCGGTGCCCTTGGCTGGTGGGGGTGGGGCAGAGGTACATCTAGTCACTGTCAAGGGCACGCAAGGTGTAACTGGACAGGGTTTCACAACCAGGGGCTGCGGCAGAACCAAGGGCCCTTCTCATAAATGGAGAACCTGACTGGCCCTGTTTTCCCCAGTGAGCAGTGCTTCTGGCAAGTTGAGGGGCAGGAAGTGTTGAAGATTAGCTGAGAAAATCAGCTGATAATAGCCAGAAGGAGAGAGGGCATGTATTTTTATCTATTTTAGCTGTCCCACATGGAGCAGTTAGGCTGATAACGAAAAGTGTAATTTTAAAGAAGCACTTGGGAGAGAATAGTATTCATTCATTATAGCCTAGATTTTTAAAAGCGAATTAGGAGATTTAATATACTTGAGCTCTTAGTTTGAACAGTTTCGTGCTTTAGGCCATGTTTTCCCACAAGAGTCTGACTCCGACGTTGGGCAGGGAACTGGCCGGCTGTTGAAAGGCCGTGTGCAGTCTGCCTGCGGCAGCTGCAGGCCAAATGAGGCAGCAGGACAATTCATCTCTTGTCCTTTCTGGTTTTCTCTCTTTAGCAATGTTGTTTTCCTCTTCCCTCCCATTTCCCGGTGAGATAGAAGGCTGACCTCCAGACCACAGCCCTCGTTGTTTAAAAAGATGCACGGCAGGTCCCTGCCGGTGCGTGACATCAGCTGTAAGCGGTTGGGACCGTTGAAGAAACCCACATCATTGACAGCACACACGTCCCCACTCTCCAGGCCACTGCCAGCGCTGTTCGTGGGGCCTTTGACAGAGCCCGTGGCTTTGTGGGGACCTGCCTCTCGGCAGCTGTGTGGCAGAGTGGAGCGCTCCACTCCGGGTGGGGCGGCGGTGCGGGCGGTGCCCCCTCACAGAGGCAGTAGGATTTGGCGGCAGATCAGAGCCAGGGGCATTGTGGCCCTGCGTTTCTGAGGTGCCAGATACTCACAACTCCTGCTCAAGCCCCTGGGTCAGAGAGGGAGACAGTTGTGTTGTGGCGGTCTCTGGTCAGTCAGAAGCTGACCTGGAAGCTTCCTGGAGAGACACTGTTGCCCAGCCACCAGCTGCTTCCCTGGCTTCACTGAGGGGTGAACTTGGTCACAGCAGGACCTGGGTGGCGCATTTGTGTCCACAGGTAGGAAGGTCACACCGTGAGCCGGAGTAGAGTCGGCGGGTGCTACAGTGGCAGAGAGCTTCCGACTCCCAGTTAGAGAAGTCAAGTTGGAAATGTCCATCTGTGCCACCCACGTCTGTTCTTCAGGAGCTTCTAGAAGGAAGCAGGGCATCCTTACACCATTTCTTCCTACACTCCCCCGGTCCGATGTCTGCTAATGTTGTCTGCAGACCTGGTGACCTCCATCCCCGTGGCTGCTGGAGCCATGTTTCCTTTCTTTTCTCCCACAGGATAGGGATAGAGCATCGCGTGCCCTTGTGCGAACACCATCCAGACTATAGGGTTAGGAGGATGTGATCAGGAAGGTCTCCAGTGGTGTCCCCAGGCTGTACCCCAGTGGCCACTCACTGAAGCTAGTAGGGGGTGGGGTGGGCAGTGTTCACGGGGATTGAGAATGCGGAGGCCCGTTTCGGCATCCAGATTGCCAGGGTTCGAAGCCCAGTTCTTCCACTCCCCAGTGTGTGACTTTGGGCAAAAATGGTACCTTCTCTGCAAATTCCTCTTCTCTGTTGTTTCCCCTTCTGTGAAATCGGGGTAGTACCTTTGTCCTAGGGCCGTTGTCAGGATTAGGTGAGATGATCCATCTCATGCTCCCAGAGTGGTGCCTGGTGGTGAGGTTCATGATCACCTCCTCACACTTGAGACAAGAGGGAGAACAGGGAGTGCTTGCCTGGAAGTAGTTATTGTAGTGGAGGAGGGGACGCAGACACATAAGGAAACAAATGGAGCGCCCAAGTGTGCAGAGAGGGGTTCAATGTGAATGTAGTGCAGACAACCCGGCTGTGCGGACTGCGTGGGCCAAGCCAGGACACGGGCGGGCTTGCAGAGTCAGAATCTGGGCTCACATTGACTCCTCCACTTACGGACCTGCTGGTTTGGGGAATGTCGCTTCACTGCTCTGGGCTTCAGGCAGTGTGATAAAAAGGAGCCAACTGCCACCTTCCAGAGTTGTTAGACTTGATGGTGGAGTGTCCGTGAGTGTGCTCTCCATTTGCAGGGGCTTCAAGAGCCAGTAAGTTGTCAGAAATTGTTTCAAGGCTGAATGGGGGGTTGCTGGTGAGGGCAAGGAAAGTCACCAGGAAGGGCTTGGAAGGGAAGCAGCAGCTCTCAGAGATGGGGTGGGAGGGGTAATCAAGTGTGGGTGGCCATGCTCCATCATCTAGGTGTTCCAGAAGTTTAGAAGAATAAGAGAGATTGACCAAATTTTCTTCCCTCTTGCTGCTGGTGCCTTGCTTCTACCCTGGTTTCATCGTGTCCTTTTTGTTCCAGAACCCGAGCAACTTCCCGAGAAGAGAAGAATCTCCAGGGCTTTCTGGAGCAGCCCAAGGAGAAGTGGGTGGAGAGTGCCTTTGAAGTGGACGGGCCCCACTATTTCACAGTCTTGGCCCTCCACATTCTTCCCCCTGAGAAGTGGAGAGCCACACGTGTGGAAATCCTACGAAGGCTGCTGGTGACCTCTCATGCCCGGGCCGTGGCGCCAGGGGGAGCCACCAGGTCAGTCTCTGCCTCGGGCTGCTGTCTTCCGGCCTTCCTAGTGTCTGGTTTGTATATTCCCTGTGTATTCTAAGTGAGGACCTGCTTGCTTGCCTCGGTCCCGTCTGTCGCTTCTCTCCCTTCTCATCAGTCTTTCGTGCCGAGAGGCTAGTCCCAGCAGCTGGCGGGTGCCTGGCCACTTTTCGGTCTTGTGTTCAGCCACTAGAAAGGTGGAGCCAGTCTCCAGTCTGTGGAGGGTTTCAGAGAAGCAGCCGGCCAGGCACAGGGTTGAGACAACGGATGAGAATTAGGGCCAGCAGGGAGCTAGGGCAGGTAACTGGGTTTTCCCAGTCCTGGGCTGGCCATTAACTGGGAAGGCTTCCGCATGGCTGCACTGGGGATTTTCTGTTCTGATCACGAGAAGCTCATTGTCTATCCTTGGTCACATTCCTGTCCTGTCAGCCCCATGTTCCACAAGCCTTTCCTCTTCTCCTGTTCATGTGGACATGTCTCAAAGAAGGAACATTTCAGGAAGCAAGTGTCTTTGTTTTCTTGACCTTGTGCTGTGATTTGGGTCAGATGGGCAGCATCTTATGAGGAATAGCTATCAACAAGAAGCCCTTTGAGGTGACCGCCGGTTTGCACATATTGTGTGGACTGCATAGGCCCTGCGCTAGGCTCATGGTGGCCGTGCGTGCTCTCTGCCTGTCCCGGGCTCCAGAGCAGGCTGCAGGTCTGTCAGCTGGCTTCTGCCACTTCCCCGAAGTGTGGGCTCTGTGCTCGTCTGTCTGCTTTTGCTAGAATCCGAGGGAACGTTTCCACGTTTGTGGGCCAATCAGGGAGCGGAGGAGGAGCTTTCCAGCCCCTGGCAGTGACAAACCAAGAGGGGGAGCCGTGTGCCTGGATTGGCACACCTGGTACTTTTACCTGATTTAGCCCACCTTGCTAGTCACAGGCACCTCGCGCCCTCAGAGGGACCAGGTCAGGGCTCTGCTGTTGAGTCTGGCTGGTACCAGCTGCTTTGTATAGAGGAGGAGGGAGCGAGCGAGTCTTGTCAGCCTCCTCCCTCACCCCTGCTCCCATTCCAGACATATCATCCTCCAATGTTTTCCCAGAGTCCAGAGCATTCATGCTGATCTGGCTGCTGGAAATCAAAAGTTAGACCTGGAAGATATCAGGTTGTGGACAGGCCAGGCTCAGCCCGTCTCCATGGCACAGAAAGTGGTTCTTTGTGGGGCACTGGCTGTCAGTGGCGGATGCGAAACCTGAACCCACAGGGCCTCTTCTGCTTTCAGCGAGGGGACCAGAATTTATCACCGTCCCAGGCAGATCAGGAGAAGCCCGTGTGGCCACAGCTTATGCAGAAATGCCGATGTGGGCTTCGCTCCCAAGCTGCCGTTTTCTCTGTGATGGTTTAGTCACCTTTGCTAATTAGGCTGAAATAATTAAGTTGGGCAGGTCACTCACAATTCCTGCTTAGCGCAGCATAGCAGCCACCAAAACGGGTGTGGGGCGGAGGCCCGAGCGGGCACCCCTGCAATAGAGCAGGGAGGTGCTGGGCATGAGCCACATATTGGGACACCGTCTGAGGAGAGACCAAACTGGGGGGACACTCAGGGCATCATCTTGGTGGTTGGGCCCTGTTCCTGGCAGGAGGCTTTGTCGTAAGTCCCTGATGGGGTGGGAGGCAGTAGCCAATACAAAAATCAAGGCATTTGCACAGGAGAAGCCAACCTCTTCTACATGTTTCGTTTCATTCATTCATTCATTCATTTATTTTTAAAAGATTTTATTTATTTATTTGACAGAAACGTAGCTAGAGAGGGAACACAAGCAGAGGGACTGAGAGAGGGAGAAGCAGGCTTTCCGCTGAGCAGGGAGCCCGATGTGGGGCTCGATCCCAGGTCTCCAGGATCGTGACCTGAGCCAAAAGCAGTCGCTTAACCAACTGAGCCACCCAGGTGCTCCTCTTCTACATGTTTTACACTGAAGAAGGGTTCCTCTGCCAGGCACTTGCCAGTAGTAAGGCCCAGGACTTCCTTAGGCTTCCGTCAGAGCCTAGAGGTTCAGAGGGGTGGGTGTCCCCCTCATCCCCACGCAGGGCTGCTGGAGAGTGAGGGTGCTTTGGAGGACACTGGGGGGCAGGGAGGGAACAAGAAGAATATTGTAGTAAACAGAATTGTCTCACTTTGTTATTGTTTTACTTTATTTTTGTCAGTGAATTTATATTTATAGGATATGGGTGTGGATGGCGCACTCCCTGCTCAGCTTCTTAGCAATCTCTTCGCTTGAGGCCCAGATAGGATAGTTCTGGCTTCAGTGATAAATAATCTCTCTGCCTGTGTCACTTTGCTGATTCTTACATAGGCTTTAATACCACATTTTAGTCCCCTTAGTTACGGGCTTTGTTCCACTGTGTTGTAAGATACAGGAGTCCCCTGACAAGGGTTCATTTAGCCTTTACTTTGGATGTGAAGGCAGTTTGCAAACAAAGCCTTTTGTAGATCTTGGGTGGTAGAAACCGAACCCCAGCACGGATTTTTCACTGCCGGGGCAGGGGGTGGGGTCTGGGCTTGCTTTCACAGTGGCTTTATCGCCGTGATTTAGGGACATCACTCTTCACACCAGCAGTGTCAGAGGCCACCCCCGGCTTTCCAAGGGCCTGCTGGCCTTTCATCCTGTACTGAATCACTGGGTTAAGTGGAGATGGTCCTGGGCAGGGGCAGAGGGTGTGGTGGCAGCTCTGGGATTACCCAGGACTTAAGAGGCGTCCTAGATGCTACTCTTGCTCAGGCACAGTACCCCCCGGCAGCTCTCTGTCTTTCTGACACAGCCTGTGGTTGCCACATCCCTGTGCTTGGCTGGCTTGGGTCTGCTGTCTGTGAAATTCCCCCAGGGGAAGTGTCGGGACTGAGGGAGAACCGTTTCCTGTGTCGTTCATGAGGGCCCGTCAAGTCCGAGGGCTTGTGTGGGGGTGAACGCAGGGGCATCCGGGACTCCTCGACACACACTCAAGGCAGTGGTCTCGGGTTGCCACATGCACCTTATGTCCCCTCGGTTCTGATTCACCCTCATCTGGAAGAGTCCTTGCGAAAGGTGAGCATTTCATGGATCATTGTCCAGGCTTCAGAGGTTCGTGCCCACGGCTGCTTTTTCCTAACGAGACGGGCAGGTGGCAGAAGTAATGTGGCCCCGGCCTTGCTCCTGTCCTGCTCTGCTTTGTCCTTGCACGTATCGGTCCAGGGTCTCTGGGGACACGCAGTTGGCTTTTCTTTTGCAGGCTGACAGACAAGGCAGTGAAGGACTACTCTGTCTACCGCTCTTCCCTTCTCTTCTGGGCCCTCGTCGATCTCATTTACAACATGTTTAAGGTAGGGAAGCCACTGGAAGCTCGACTGGTTTCTGCGAGGGTGTGAAAGTCCTGTGCTGCTGGTGCTGAGCCTGCTTTGTGGCCGGGCGGCTCTCCTCCACGGGCCTCTCAGCAGAAACAAGCCACCGACCGTGGAAGGGTCTCCACACTCACTGGGAGCCTTCCGTCTGTGATGTACACGTGCAGCAAAGGCCGCTCCTGTCACCTGGTCTCGGGCCTGCCGCAGACCCACTTCCCTCCGAGGCACCCGTGTTTGTTCTTGTCCCCTCTGTCCGGGTGACCTGCGTTGCCTTGTGTGAGAGCGATTCCCTCGAGCCCCGCTCACAGGAGGGACACTGCCCTCGTGCCTTGAGAGAACCCTGGGGTGGGGGGGGGTTGCCTTTTACGGTCTTAATGGGACTGCTCAGTTGAAGCATAGTGAGTGTGTCCCTTTCCTGGGGAAATGCGGATGTGAACTGTGCCAGAAAGAGCGTCACTTGTAGCTTGGAGGTCACGTGACGTGGTGCATCATAAAGGGGCTGCAAGAGGAATGGCGAGACTTGGTTGTTCCTAGAAGCAAAACATGTCCTCCAGGGAAACTCTGATGTGGGAGGGGGGAGGAGGGCTGCTTTTTGGCACAGAGAGAGCCTGACTCGAGGCATTATCTAATCCAGCCCCGGGCCTCTCTCCTGTTGGTTCTTGTAGAAGGTGCCTACCAGTAACACGGAGGGAGGCTGGTCCTGCTCTCTAGCGGAATACATCCGCCACAACGACATGCCCATCCATGAAGCTGCTGACAAAGCCCTGAAGACCTTCCAGGAGGAGTTCATGCCAGTGGAGACCTTCTCAGAGTTCCTTGATGCGGCTGGTCAGTGTCAAGGTTTTATTTATTAAAGCTCTTTTCCAGCAGAGCGCACGGGAATCTTGGTGGCGCCGGTCTTAGCTCTCATGTTCACAGCAGCGGATCCGGGGGAGAGATGTAAGACTAGGCCTCTGGGTAGTAAGCACGGCGGCTGGGACATGTGGGGACCTCCTACATCCCAGGCCCTGGGCTGCTCACATGCTTGAGGCGGGTACCATGGTTACCCCACTTCACAGATGGGGTGACTGAGGCTGTGGAGATAGTTGTTTCCTATGGGGCATACCTGAAAAATTGGTAGAGCCTCTTTTAAATTTCTGGCTCTTCATGACAGTTTAGAGAATTCATAGGGAGGTGACCTGCCCTCTTCTCGCCTCTTGGGGACTGAGACTTCTTATGCCACAGCTACCCTGGAGAAAGGGGGAAGGGTTTGACTTCGATTCTAAAAATAAGTGGCACTTTGAACTATTGTCCTACGAGACACCGTTAGATAGTCCCTCGTCCCACAGCTGGTGAGAAGGAAGTTCCTAGTTCTCTCCTGGCTACAGATGTTGTCTGCAACAAACTTGTCATCCTCCTTGCAAATATGGTAAAGTTTGTTTGCATCTCATCAGCAACCCTGGTGATGGTCACAGAGGCAGTTGGGAAAACGCATGCAGGTTGCCAGTGTTAAGGCCCGTCAGGCCGCGGGTGCTGGTGCATCAGAGCCCAGTCATTGCTGGCTTTGCCGGGGGATGCTTCCAGAGCCAAGGCCGAGGGGAACGGGACCTGCCCCACTCCAGCTCTTTGTGAAGTGTAAAGAAGCCGGAAAAAAAAATCTCAGGTCCCGCTGTAAGGAGAGAGAAAGCCTCCACTAGCATTTTCCCCATTTGTTGTCCGCTGGGAACCATACCCTCAGAAGTCCGGAGTGATGCTCTTTGGGAATTCCACTTTCCTCCCCGCTTAGCGCCACCTGACGGCGTTCCCCACATGCACTGCGGCTTCCAGTTTGGCCATGCTTTGAGGTGGCCTCGGTAGAAGCTGAACACGATCATGAGCCTTTGCTGGCCTGGGGCCGCGCCTGGGATCCGGTGGCCACGCGGCGGCACTGCTCAGCTCAGTGTCTTAGCTGTTAGCCTCGAAGATTCTCCTAGGAGTGGTCCCTGCCTGAGGGCAGGTGGCCCGGGTACATGTGTCCTCAGCGCCACACTCTGTCCATCACCAGGGCTCTGCGGGTGTATGAACCCAGGCTGTGAGTGGGAACTGAAGCGTCTGAGGAAGAGAGGAGGTGGTGGCAGGGGAGGAAGGTGTTCATCTCAGTTTGGGGCTTCCCAGCCGCCCTGCAGCTCATGGCAGCACCCCTGGCCCGAAGCGGGGGAGAGTGGGAGCCCAGCGGGTGGAGAGCCTCTGTGGCTTCACTCGGGTCCAGTTTTTACAGCATGATTTTATTACTTTGTTTAAACTGGTAGAAGATTTCAGAACATCAGACACACCCTATTCAAACGCAAAGGCAAAAACACCTTCCAAAGCCAACAAGGGGTGATGGGTGCCAGCCTTCCCTCTGCTAGTGCGGATGCTGGGGAGAGGACTTCAGTGTGAATGGGAGCGCCCTGCTGGGTGAGGGAGGGGTGCGGGGCCACAGGGGCCACTGAGCACCTTCTGTGCACTGGCACATTTGCATACGTGGCCTCATTTAATCCGTACAGGACCAAACCAGGACTTGTACTGTCCCCATTTGATGGTTGTGGAAACAGAGCTCCTGAGCTTTGGCAGCTTACTTGAGGCCCTGAGACCAGTGGTTAGATCAAAGCCCAGCTGAGCCCAGGGGCCTCCTACCCTTCTCTCCTCCTCCCAGCCCTTGGGGGCACTGGTATTAGCTTTTGCCCTCCAAGAATAGGCTGAAAGCTGTGGACTATCTCCCCTCAGAAGACCCCCACTTTTCTCATTGTCAGCAGACTGATGTCCCCCCCGCCCCTGTCCCATGATAGTGGTCCATGGGTCCGGGTTAGGACCTCTGCCCCGGGTGGCCATAGGGCCGGCCTCTGCCAAGTTACCACCTGCAAACACGCAGTTGAGCCCAGTTCTGGAACACAGCTGACTCCCCTGACAGAGCGAGAGTGCTTGCTTGGTGACTGTCTCCCGGCGAGCGGTCGTGTCGGCGCTTGTCGGGGCACACCATGTTCTCTGCGCGGATGGGGCAGCCATGACTCAGTGGAGCTGGGGGCCATGCGTGCCCGTGCCTAACGACCTCTGTCCATCCCTGCTTTCCAGGCCTTTTGTCAGAAGTCACCGATCCCGAGAGCTTCCTGAAGGACCTGTTGAACTCAATCCCCTGAGCATCACACAGAAGCTACCGTTGGTAGAGACCGAAGCTAGCTTGCCTTCCATCCTCTGTGTTCTTCCCTCCTGTGCATTGATTCCCCTCCACGGGACGCTGCGGCATCACTCCTCCCTCCCCCCCTCATGTCTTGGAGTGGCTTAGGGTTTTTAGGCTTCCTGTTTTATCTTGTGTGTGTGGTGCACTAGCTATAAAGTTGTCTGTAACCCAAGCCACGGAAGGACCTGTCAATACCTAGGAGCCACGAGCTGTCCTGGATGACTCAACACTTGAGTGTGCACATCTTGAGAAATAAACAAATGACTGAGTACACATTGAAAGAGAAGGTGTTGCCTGCTGCTTAAACCCACCCTCAGTGCCCCTGGCCAGATGCTGTCCTTGGCCGCGTGGCCCTTTCTGGTGGGAGCCCAGGAAGACTGACCGATCCGAGTCACCATTCTTGTCAGTTCCAGATGGAGCCCATCTGCTCTCGGCCGGCAAGCTGGGGCATCACGTTTGAAGAGCCTGAGATTTCCTGAAACAGACCCCCTCGGCCTCTCTTAGGTTTTTTGGCCTTAAGAGCTGGAACCCAAAGACTCATGGAGCCGATGACTGTAGTCCTCGGCCGGAGGCAGGCGCGACGGAGTGAGGGCACTTAACGTTCCTGCTCGCTGTGTGTTGGAGAGCCTTTGGCGACTTTGCTTCAGGGTTGCTGTGTTAGGAGAGGGCCCAGGGCCGTAGCTGCCCTTTCCTGAGCCACTCTCTGCCGGGCTCCAGCGTGTGTGTGTGTGTTTGTGTGTGTGTACGTACGTGTTTGTGTGTGTGTGTGTGTGTGTGTGTGTGTGTACGTGTGTGTGCTTCCAGTCTTCCCAGTGGCCCTGCAGGAAAGGGCCTAGGAACAGGCATTGTTGGCGGGTTTGTGTCCCCAGAGCTGTGTCCCACACCCAGGTGGCTCCTGCCTCTTGGGGCCTTGAAAGCTGCTTTCCAGTGCTCATGGGCAGCGGCCCTGGGCTAGTGAGGTGGCAAGACCCACACAAAGGCCTTGCCCCAGATTCTAGGGCAGGGTTGTGCTAGACATGGCCTCGCAGGAAGGAGGAGCTTGCTTATGGCCATCTTCTGTTCCCACAAGCTGCTCTGCCAATTGCTTCTCTAAAGACCGCTGCCTCTGTCTCGATGCCCAGCTTATGTGGCCAGACCATCTGGGACAGGAGGTCCCTTTGGGCCTCTTAGAAGACTTGCATGTCCAGGAGGACTTGGTATCTCTCCTCAGAGCCCCTGACCGGACAGCCACAGGCAGACGGGAGTGTCCTGCTTGGGGCTTCACCAGAGAGACAGGCGATCAGTGGCAAGAGCCCAGCTGGCGGCCCTAGCCGGCGAGAGCGTGTGTGCCCGCCTGCACAAGTGCACGTCGCTGTTGGTGTTGGGCGAGGGGCTTTCTGGGGCACTGACGGGCCCTGGGAAGGGGCTCTCCCTCCTTTGCTCGGATGCCAGCTCAGCTGCCTTACATGCCTTCGCAGCCTTACCTGTAAGATGGGCAGTGCTGGGCCATAGGCTTCGCTGCCTGCTGTGTAGTAAGGAAATGGATGCTCTTAGTAATGAGTTCATTTCCAGTTTACCTGATTTGGTCTTTTTCTTTGGCAAAGCTCCATGTCTCAGCTGAGGTCCAAGTGTGTCTGGTGGCGGAGGATGAAGGTCCTTGATCTTAGGGACATGGGCTTCTAATGCCGACTGCAGCAAGCTCACACCCGCTTTCACCGTCACTTCCCACTGGCTGGTGGTTTCCCGAGGGCCCCTTCCAGGTACAGGTTTGTGTGCAGGATTGCTGTTCGGTAACCTTCCAGCAGAGGGGAGATTGCAAAGCCAACAGGGAGAGTGAGGAAGGGGCCAGGGTAGCCAGGATGACCCTTGCGTACCAGGTGCTGGGCCTGCTGTTTCGGCACCCTTGGGTGGGGGCCACCCTCACAGTGACCCCTCAGGGCATCACAAGTGTGGACAGGGCACCTACAGAAGCTTGTCCACAGCCTGGTTCCTTTGGCCTGCAGAGCCGGGGTCGCCAAAGCTCATTTCAGGGTGTTGGTTTATTTTTCTCTGCCCTTCATTTTTGTATTTCTTGCAGAGGCCTTGGGAACTCTGGCTCCAGCCAGAACGCCTTGGCCTCCTGCTTTCACTGCTGCAGCTTTCCCGGTGACCGCCGCGGTCCCGGACGGGCTGCTGGTGTGGTGGCCGCACAGGCCTGTGCTGGTCCCAGGGTGGCACCTTCGGCAGAGCTTGGGCGGGAGAGGAAACTGGTCCAGGGAGATACTCTGCCTCCCAAGCCTTTGTCTCCTGACCTCAGCGTCGAGGGGCTCCCAGGCAGAAAGCTGCTTCGTCCAGTCCCGCCCTGAGCTGTCTTCTGGGCTCGTTGCTTTGTGGGCCCCTGTCTCCTCAACAGGCAGCCTCAGGTGGGGAATTCAGATGGTTCCAGACTGGCAACCCTGGTTGTGGCTGCAGTGTTTCAGGTCTGGAGAGGGGATGTCGGCATTTTCCTCCTGGGATCGCTAAAGCCTCTGGTGTCCTCAGTCTGTGTTGTCTCTCCTGGCGGCAGGCTTTCTGAGTTCAGTTCGTTGTTAGGGAGGCTGGGTGGCCCCTTCTTCACGGGGCCCCCTCTTCTGTCCCAGTTATGTTTGCTGAGAACCAGGGGCTGGCCAGGTCCTTTACATGTGGTTCCCACGTGGGCCCTGCAGGTTATGATGTTAACCCACCTTGTGCTTGAGGTGACAGCCCCCAGAGGGGTGTCTTGGCTGCCAGGGGTCAGGAGCTGTGGGTGGGACTCCACAGATGTCCCCACTCCCTTACTTGACTTACGCACGTGTCTTTATGTCCACGTGGCACCTGGCACGTGCTGAGGGTGTGATGGCGTGCTCTCTGTCCTCCTAGAGCCCAGGGTCCTGTGAGGGGCGCTGGGTAGGAGCAGGTGTAGGGGAGCAGGCAGGTGGCAGTGTGGACTGAGGCCACCATGCAGGGCGGTCACGGGGTGATCGGGTCAGCACGCTCCCCCCTCCAGCACACCCACGCCACGTCCTCACGCCCGCTTGTCCGGAGCCAACCCCAGTGGGGCACCAGGCCTGTTTGGCTCCCGGGCGTCCCTGCGGCTTTAGCCAGGTGTGCCCTTTCAGGGACCAGGCCGATAGGGAGATTCACTCTCCGTTCTGGCTTCAGAGTACAGACTGTCCACCACCCCACCCCCTGGCCACCTGTCAACCACGGCTACACCCTTGACTCGGGAGCCTCCTCACAGCTCTCCCTGCTTCCCCTCTGCCTAGTTTAGGCCAACTCTGCCTTACTTGGATTCCTAGTTCATGCATTCATCTCTAAGTGCAGCCTCAGCTCCGTCCCCCAGCCCTCGGCCTCCTCTCCCATCCCACCCCCTGCTGTGCACCGGCAGTGTCCTCTGAGAGTGAGCCGGCAGTGAAGTGATGCCATGGAAAGTCCTAGAACAGACCACAGCCCCGGCACAGGTCCTCTTAGCTGATCGTCGGTATTCATGTACTGTCACATAGGGGATGGCAGACCGGCGGAGGTCAGGAGCCCGTGGGAGTCCGTCTGCCTCGTGTCATGGCCGTCGGGTGGATGTTGAGCCCAGACACGCATACACACGTGGGCATGCCCCCGCCGGTTCCACGGCTGCACCGGAGCCCGTTGCTTTGGTGACTGTTTGCTTCCTGAGTTTCTTCTGCCTCTGCTGCTCTACAGCCCCTGCCCCGGGTGCTGCTCCCTTTCCTGCCCGGCCTTGTCTGCTGCCAGATCTGGGAGCCTTGTGGGCTCGTCCACTGGGCCTCCCTGAAGCCTGGAGCCGGCCGGGCCAGGCCTGGCCGGGGGCAGAGCGTGGGAGCCCAGCCGGTGAGGGGAGGCGCCTGCCTTCTGCACTGCCCCCCGAGGACCCCTGGGCAGTGCCTGGCCACTGTCGGTCAGGGCTGGCATCCTCCTGGCTCTCACCCGTGCCCCTTTGCTGGCTTCGGGGGCGCAGAGAGGAAGAGGGGCTTGCCTGAGGCCTGCATCCCAGGCCAACGGGGTATGGGGCATTCAGTCTCAGGGACTACTCCTGGCCTGTCACCCTCGAGAGCCCGAAGAATGGTTTCCACGTATTGGCTGACAGCAAGAAAGAGTGGGGGTGGGCTCAGAGGAGGGAGCGTTCTGTTTGGGATGAGAAAGTGCCCAGTGGGGTATGGAGCCCATGAACTTCAGCACCTGGAATGGGCCCTGTGCTTCCACCTGAGGTGGGGTTGGGGTTTGCCCAACCCCTAAGGAGCAGGAGAGAAGACTGCCTGGGAAGTCCCAAGCGAGGAAAGAGCTGGGCCAGGGGGCTGGGCCAGGAGCAAAGTTAGCGTCAGGATGACCGGCTCACAGGGCAATCAGCCAGTGGGCCCGGAGCTCCCCCCGCAGGGCCTCTTGCTCGGGGTGTGAGACTCGAGGGTCTCACTGGTTGCATTTTGGACTCTGTCCTTCAGGTTCCTCTGCCACCTTTGCCCAGTGTCCTTGTCATTCCATCTGCCCCACCTGTCCCTGAGCCTACTTGGTCTTCACAGGGGGGCTCCTGCTGGACCCTATCAGGCTGTTTACCAATTTAGGTATTTGGGGACCCCACCATACTCATATTTACTGGGTACCTGCTCCGGGCCAAGCACTGTGTCAGACATGATCTTGTGCTCTGTTACTGTCATTCTTCCGGTGTCACTCCGGTGAAGTCACTTGCCCAAGGCTGTGAAGCCCACAAGGGGGATGCCGCTGCTGTCCCGTCAGCCGGAGCCCCGCCCGTTCACCTGGTCTGAGCACGGATTCGGTCAGATCCGCCCGGCGCCCCGCACGAGGCGCAGCTCTGGGAGCCAGGGCCCAGCCGAGTGCCCACAGGCAGACGGCGCGGCCACGCGCTGGGAACCGTGTGGAGGATGGGACAGATGGGATGCTAGGCCCTGGGAACAAGCTGCTGGCTGGCAGATCCGTGGGCCCCGCTGGCCCTAATGCCAGGGCAAACAGGGCAATTAGGAGGTAGCTTTTGTTTGGTGGGTCCCGAGTGCCCGACTGGGAGCTGCGAGCGAGCAGCCAGAGGCCCAGTCCCCAGTCATGTGGCTGCCCCCAGCCCCTCTTCGTGGCAGGAATCTGCACGTTCACGGGGACGAGGTCACAGCCCTGCGGAACGTGACTGTGACTGCATGCAGCAGGACAAAGACACTTTGTTTCCTCTCCTGGCTCCGGAAGTGGTGGCCGATGGGCTGATTCTTTTCCCAGCACTGGATGCCAGTCCTTCCCTCCTTCCTTGCTTCCGGTAGCCAGAGGGGCTCCGGCTTCCTCAAAAGTGAACTCAGAGGCAGGGGCCCCAGGCCGCCGCAGGGACGGGACCCACCAGCCTTCCCTTTTCCCTTGCTGTGCTTTTCTTGCCCGCCGCGCCCGACGCTCACATCTGTTGTGTGCACGCCCGTGGAGGTGGGCATGAGTAGCTCTGATGAAGTGAGGGAGTGGCGGCTGCAGAGGGGGCGCTGACCCGGAACTGGTGCCCCGTGAACGACTGCCACAGGAGATGCTGGGTGCCACGCCAAATGTGAGTCTCAGATCAACAACGAAAAACGTTTATTATAAATACGTCCCAACTACTGCATAGGACCATTTTTTAAAAATATAAGTGTATCCCATGCAACAGGACATACTCGTACTAAAATAATTAGTCCTTATTTATCCAGAATTCACATTCACCTATAGGGCCTGCATTTTTATTTGCTAAACCTGGCAACTCTAGCTCAAGGGGTGGTTGAACACCCAAATTTAAACACACCCAGGCCCCGCTTTTGAGGGAGACCCTTCGGCTTCTGCGGGAGAGACAAGTCCCAGATGCAAATCCGCATGGTGGGCGTGAGGGCCTGGATGCTGGCGGAGAGAGCCTGGTGTGTTTCGGGAGCTCCCAGGGCCACAGGCCTAGAGGCACCGGGGCTGGGGAGGCGGTTCCTCCTGAGAGCCATGAGGAGCCTGAAGAGTGGTGAGCAGGGCAGGCAGGGCCGAGAAGCCTCAGCTCTGGCCTTTCATCCCTGGACTCTGCAGAGACCCCATGGGCTGGCCCCACATCGCCCCTGAGCACGCCCACCCTTCTCCACCCTACCAGAGCCGCTCAGCTCTGGGGTCATGTTTGAGTTCAACTGACCGTGCAGCCTTGCCCCAGCCCTCCTCTCTGGGCCTCAGTTTCTTCCTATATAAGGTGAACGTGCCTCATCTGGTTAACCAAGGAGGTGTTTACACAGTGCCTGGCAGAGGGGAGGCTCTGGAAATGGGTTGGGGTTGGGGTTGTGAATGACTTAGCCCCAGGAGGGGCTTTTGCAGACGGGGTTTGGGTTCCATTGAAAGAAAACACAGCCGTCGGCAGGGCTCCTGAGATGACAGGAGACATCCAACGGTGCTGTGCATCAGACATGCCATGGCGGGGATGACGATGTTGAAAGTCATTTCCAACTCTAAGGGCTGGGCAGCAAGTGCGGAGTTCAGGGGTTTTGGAGTCAGACAGTGCTGGGTCCTAATTTGGCCTCCTCTGCACTGTGTAACCTTGGCCCCGGCTGGCCTCACCCTGCAGCCCTCAAGCTAAGGCCCCTGTGCAGGTGATCAGCAGGGCTGCCTCCCAGGGAGAAGGTGCCTGGCGCAGAGCAGGTGCCAGCGAGTCGTGGGTGCTGAGAAGCTTCTCCCTGATGTGGGAACGGAGGCTTCAGAGGTCCTTCCGGGACCCACCCATGTCCTTCCCAGTTACTCTGGCTGTCCCCCAGTGGGTGGGGCGAGGTCGCGGTGACGGTCGCCCAAGTGTTGTTAGAGTGCAGGGGGGATCTGGGGGAGGCAACAGGTCAAAGGAGAGAGCCCGCCCACCCCCAGGAGCTCCCCAGCACCCTTGGCAGGATTGCAGGGCCCGGGTCTGGGCTCTCTGGTTTGAGGCAGCTGTGAGCCTGACGGGCAGGTTGGGCACTGGGCCCGACTGCCCCTCATGCCGCACTCTGCCGCCCCGGGTTGCTCCGGCCCCGGGGGAGCTGCTGGCACAGGACACATGCACGTGCACGGAGGCTTCGTTTTCTGTTCTCCTGGAGGGTGGAGGTGCACAGAGATCTGTCCCATTAGCAACCTTTGGGGAAACTGAGGCCCAAGAGGGGTGGGACTTACAGAGGCCCCAAACCCGGATGGGGCCCCGGGACGCCTCCCCACTCCATACTAGCCAGCCATTGTGTGCCTCGTCCCGGGGTAAGTGCTCACAGGGTGTCACCCCGGGAACTGGCGCTCTTGTCATCCCCATTCCACAGGGAAGGAAACTGAGGCCGCCCTGTCAGATCAGAAGCGGCAGAGAAGAGATCTGAGTCCAAGTCCATTTGGGGCCTCGGTCCATAGTTATTCCTCCTCCTTCACCCCACCTCCGTCCTGGTCCCAGCCGAACTTGGTCTTGGAGACGACTGGCCTCAAGTGGCCGGAAGGGTGGGGGGCAGTCGTGAAGAACTTCTCACTGTCCCAGAGTCCAAATGTGGCAGATCAGTTCAGGAAGTGTTTTCGGGTCGAGGCACACCTGGCTTGCCTTTGTACAGCCCGAGAGTTAGAATAGTTTGTACATTTTTCTAATATGTTGGCTGAAATATGAATAGAATATGTAACAGAGACCGAATGTGGCCAGCGAGCTCCGAATACTACCATCTGTCTCGGCAGAACGTGTTGGCTGAGCCCTGGGTCGGATGGGGAGGTCTGGTGCCTTACAGAAGTGTGGCAGCCTGGGGACTGACCCCCACATCTGAAGTCCCTAACACCCGAAGCCATCCTGTGCCCGAGTCACACTGGTGACCGTCACCTTGCTGGGAAACCCCACAGGCTGACTCCCCAGCATGTCCATGGGTACGCCTATGTCCAGGTTCCCGCCCGGGGAAATAGCCCTGTGACCAGGGAAGGGGGTGTTGGCGTTGCTGTGGGAGTCAGAGCGGCCAAGAGTCTCCCGTGGTGAGTGCCAGCCAGCCGGAGCAGTCAGGGGACCCCACTGTCTCACCCACCAGCACGTCCAGAGCCAGAGCCCCGGGGTGGTGGATCCCGCAGCAAGGCCAGGCCGTCAGGGGCCCGGGTCTCTGCTGGCCTTGTCCGTCGGCTCTGCCCCAGGCTGGCTGCCCGCGGGGTCCAGGCATCACATCAGCCTGTGCCCATGGTGATTCCCGCTGTCCTCTTCTCGGGAAACCTCTGTTGGAAGCCTCCAGAGGCCTCCCCTCTGCTCTCAGGGGTCAGGAGCTTGGCTCAGATGAACCCGCATGTCTCTGGGGCTCCCCCAGCAAAGGAAGGTGGGATGCTGTCGGGCGGGCAGTGACGGTGCCTGCCCCAGTCCATCCTGGGGTTCCCGGCACGCCTCACTCCTGTGCGCCTGCTAACAGAACCGGGCATGTCAGCCCCCGCAAGCCGCCTGGACGTGCCTGCGCCCCACGGCCACAGCCCTCCGCACCAGCCCCCGACTTGACCCCCCGTGGGTCCTGTTTCTCCTCACTCTGGCTTCAGAGTCTGGGTAGGGGCATCTGAGTGGCCAAAGGAGGCTGGGAAGGTGAGGGCCTGGACAGCCTTCGGGGGCAGTGAGGCGGGGTCCTGGAGACTCACAGCGGGGTTCAGATGCTGGGTAGTTGGGAGGCCAGACAGAAGGACAGCTGTCCGCCTCAGACAGACTGGCAGTGACCTGGAAAGACAGAGAGTGCCCGTCACAGAGCAGCTTCAGCCTCAGCCGGCCTGAGTCCCCTTCTCCAGGAGGACATACAACCCCTGGCCACAAGATCGAGTGAGATGCTGACCGCTGAGCCCTGACTGTCACCGACCACCCCGCAGCCATCACCAGGAGCTGCCGGTGCCCTCTTGGTTCATAGGACGCGGGGCCGCCGTCCAGGGGAGGTGACAGGAATCCTCAGGAGCCCGGGCCCAGAGTCCCAGGGGACTGAGGGAAAGGCAGCCGGTCTCAGGGAGGGAGAGCCCCCGTCGGGTTGGTGGAGGCATGCCTGCACCAACCCGACGGGGGCTCTCCCTCCCTGAGAGAATTTCTCCAAGGAGGAGGAGGAGGCATTTGAGGTGGGGGTTCTAGATCGGGGAGCAGACCCTCAAGAGGAACCAGGGCTGTCTGTGGTGGGGGTGTCTGGAGGGAGGCCGGCCCCTGGGGGCGGCGTGTTTGCAGCCGCTGGAGGCCCTGTCCCGGGAAGACCTCAGGAGAGCCCAGCGAGCCCAGCGGGCAGGTGTGCGGCCAGGGGGTGGGGGAGGGGCAGCAGGTGCAGGGTGAGGCTGGGGGTGGTGAGGAGGGGAGCAGCAGGGCAACAGGAAGCTGAGGAGCGCGGCTTGGCTGCTGTGGGACTCAGGGGAGCCCCTGGCCCTCTCTGGCCCCTGCTCGTCCGTCTCCAGCACAAGGGGATTGATTGGGTGAGCCCAGCCCTTTCTCCGGCTGTTCCTGGGAGCCCCAGGGGCTTCTTCATCCTTCCCCAAGGACTGTCAGGGGAGCCGGACAATACTGCACCTTCCAGGGCACCCCTAGCCTTTGTCCCCCTCATGTCCCATACCACAGCGTGAGTGATCGGACAACCCCTTCTGTGAAAGCTTGGCCGGTGCCCAGTACAGGGGTTCCGGGTGGATGAAGCCACTGCTGCCTGTAATAAGTGTGGTGGAGGTGGAGGGTCAGAAGCAGCACGGGCTTATGGGGGGTCACCAGTGAGGGGGGAGCACCAGGGTCACCCCCCGGGAGGGACGTGGGCCCAAAGCCCGTGGCCGGGCACCGTGAGACCTCAGGGAGCTGAGCTGCGGGAGGAGCCACCTGCCGGGGTGGGAGCTGCGGGGTGCCTCCCACAGGTCCTCCGCCCCGTCTCCACGGACGGACGTGTCTATCTAGAGCACCTGCCAGCCCAGGCATTGTAAAACCTGCTCAGGGGCTCCTCCTCTCTCCACCTTGTCCTCCAGAAAGCCTTGCTGGCAAAACCCGAGGGTTGCCTGGCTCCCGGCCTCCTGGCAGACAGGGACATGGGCCCTGAAATGGCCCCTCGGTCTGCGGACAGGCCTGGGAAGGGCAGGAGGTCTGGGAGCTGGGACAGAGCATGTGACTCATCTCAGCCCGCCTTCCTCTGGAGTAGGGGCAGCCTGTTCTTCCTGCCCCGCCACCAGGACAGGCTGCCCATCACTCCCAACCGAGCAGGTCCCCAGCCAGAAGGCAGTGACATCACCTCCTCTTGGGCAAGCTCCGTCTGCCAGGGTGGGGGCCGGCCAGGGAGAGGCTGGCACGTGTCTGGGCACCTGAGCCAGGGAGGCCGGGGAAACAGGGAGGCAGCCACACAGCCAGAATCCTGAGGCCGTGTCTCTTTAGGCCATGGCCCTCTCCTGATGGCCTGGACCCTGGTCTCCACGATGCAGGTATTCTTGGCTATTACTCTGCATCCAAAGGTTGGCCTTAGGGCAGCTGAATCTTGGGAGATACAGGAAGCCGAGAATTCCTGGGGTGCATGTTCCTAAGTGCCAGGTTGGGGTGGGGGTCAGGCAGGTGCCCCCCCAAAGGCAGTAGGGCCGCCTGGCCTGTGAGGAGATAGCTGTTATCCACACTGAGCTTTCTGTTCCTCTAACAAGCCAAACCCTTTCCAACCCCAGGGCCTTTGCTTGTGATGAACGCTCCTTCTTGAGTCTCTTAGGCTCCTTCATGGCCTTCGAGGCTCGTGCATGTGGCATGTCCTCAAAGGGGCTTTTCCCAGGCACTTGTCCAGGGCTGCTCCGCATCCTCTCTACCCCATCGCCCTGATTTACTGTCTTTGTGCCACCTGTCTGGCTGGCTGTTGGTCCCAGCTCTCTGGGTTGGGTATAACTGGAGCTTTAAGCATCAGCTCCCTGGTACCCGAGACCTTGAGGCAGGAACGCAGTCCCACTCGCTCTCTACTCTTGGCATTGAACTGGGGACACTTGGGGGTGTTTCTATCACTAACCTCACAGTTTGGCCTTTCAAGAACGAGCACCTAAGGGGAACCGAGGCAGCTCATGACCCATCTGGGTCTGAGCTTGACCCTACCTGTTCACAGGTACCTTCTTGACTATCCTGGGACAGGTACCCGCTGCGTGGGGTGCCCAAACGGGCCCTACTGCCTGGCTGGGGCCGGGTCTCCCAGGGACCCCTAATGTGCAGTCTGAGTGCTGAGCGAGCGCAAGACAGAGGAGGAGGGAAGGAAGCCAGGAGTGGCCTGTGGGAGGCTCCTCGGTTCCCCCAGGTCAGTGGTTTTCATACCTTATTCTTTTCCAACCAATTTCTAAATAAAGCCTGGCGCCCAAACTCATCCTTACCCCACATCTGAAGAGAAGCCAAGGGCTGGCTCTGGGGACACTGTCCCAGTGGGAGCCGGAGTCCTAGCTGCCTGGCATGCCCCCCTCACCCCCACAGTGGGCCACGGCTGCAGAACAGAATAATTACCCCTGGTCAGAAAGGACAGTCTCGTTTTATAGATGGGGAAGTTGAGGCCTGGTGGGAGTGATGGGCCCTGGCAGCCACCAAGGACCTGTGCTCGGGCTTCTTCCTCTTGGCCTTGCCGTGCCCTGCTGACCATGCACCCCCTGCCCCCCAGTGGAGGGCGTTTTTGTGTGGCGCGCCCTTTCCCAGGACCCGAGAGGACCCTCAGGGCCGAAGTCCACCTGGCTATGGTCTTGTCCTCCACCCTGGGGGAGAGAACGCACTGGGGATGGGAGGGGGTCCTGTCAGCTTTCTGAAGGGGTTGTGGGGGGGGAGCGTGCCAAGCCTCAGTGTCCCTTCCCTGGAATTTGGGGGACAAAGGCTGTTCCTACCGTGGGGAGTGGCATCCCTGGCAGGCCGGGGAAGAGGCTCCGTGCTGAGCTCAGCGTGGGGCTGACTCACACGGGTGCCTCTCCTGGGAGCCCCGTGGAGTCGCCCTGGCCGCAGGAGCCTGGCCTCCCTGGGGCTCCACGAGGCAGCCTGGTGGTGCGGGGGCCCCCGTGCACATGTGGGCTGGAGTGGGCCGCCCGCTGGCCCTGTTCCCCTGTGATGAGGCCTGAACATGGCCACAGGCGCTGGGCTGGGGGAGCTCACGGGCAGGCCTTGGCCCCGGGCCTGCTGACTTGGGGTTTTGTCCTGCGTTGGGGCCGGGCCCGCCCTCTGAAGAGGATGTCTGTCCCGGGTACTCCTAGCGTTCGTGCAGGAGAATGGGGCAAGCGAGGAATAACCCCACACAATACCCAGCTCACCCCTTAGTCGGCTGGTCCCGTTAAAGAAGGTCGGCAGCCAGGCTTCTAGGAAGAACAGGTGTGGGTCCAGCCCCCGCCATCGGATGGCCCGCTCTGAAGGGCAGGGACAGAGCCACTGCCCCACCAGCTGGGACTGGAGCCACCCACCTGGGGGTCTGCGGGAGGGGCTCCGGGCCCGAGGGAGGGGAGGGCAAAGCATCCGCATTCCTGGGCTCCGCATTCCTGGGCTCCACACATGCTAGATGTCAGATTCTTTCACAGTCTGAGCCTTGGTTTCACTGACCGCACAACGGGTTTCTGAGCCTGCCCTCCTGGAGCTGGTGTGAAGGCCCAGCAAGTTCACAGAGGGCTTCGCAAACCGTAAAGCATGGACAAAACGGCGAGCTGTTTTATCACCTGCCACCGGCAGGCAGATGATGCGTAATCCCTGCGTCCCCCCCCGCCCCCCAGCTCGTGGTGTGGTGTCTGCCGCTCTCCCCAGCAGAGCTCGTCCTGGCTGAGGCTGAGAGGGTCCTTGATTCCAATTCCAGTTTCCAGCTGGGGACCTGCACTTGGAGACAAAGTGTGCTCCTCTTTAGGAGTTGGAAGAGAACACAGTGGTGAGCTTAGGGTCTGCAGCTGAGAGACCTACTTTTGAATCTGCACTTTGCTATTTCCAAGCTCAGGCAAAGAGAGCGTCCACGGGGGCAACAGTGGCCCAGAGCACAGTCAGAGCCTGCACAAGGGCAGACGGCCTTGGCCCGGTGGGGTACCAGAGCCCAAAGGGGTGAAAGGGTGTCCACATGGGGGAATGGCCCCGAGAGGATGCTGGAGCATGAGAGGAGTGAGGAGGGCCTCCCGTATGTGCATGGGGGGCTGGGGGGACGGTGTGGTGGGGGCAGTGGTGGGAAAGTGGCTACATATAAGGGGATCAGTTAAATTGGTAAATATGCTAAGGATAAAGGAAGCCAGACTTCCACATCAGAGAAAGGAGCTGCAGATCCCGAAGGGGAGAGAAGGGGAATGAGCCATGTGCTGTTAGCCTGCAGTTCGAGGTACTGGTGTGTACGTGTAGTTTTCAGTATGAAAGCTACAGAAATAAATAGAGATTGATATGTGTGCATGGGGTACCCCCCCGCAGACACACGCATGCATGCACATGAGTGTGTCTGTACAGATAGATTTCTTGCCCCTGCCCCCTGCTCTGTCTGCTGAGGGAGCCCGGGGACAGCAACTGCCCACCTGCAGTGAGCACACTTAGTGCCCAGACGTTGGCTTCTACGTACCACCCTCCACTCCGGGAACCTGGCCCTTTGGAGACGTGGCTGCTCCTAAAGGAGCGTATACAATGCAGCTGGGATGTTTTGTGGCAGAAAGCAAGGAAATAAAAAAATAATAAAAAATAATAAAAATAATAAAAATAAATTAAAAAATAAATTAAAAAAAAAAAAAAAAAGCAAGGACTTGCCTGGAGAGTGAGGGAGACGTGCCTCAATATGCCCCAGGAACCGCCAGAAGAGTGACCCTGGGCCCTGGTTATGTTTCTGATCACAAACATTGGTAATAATGGATTATGAGCTGTTGAGTACAGTACGAAGCCATGGGCCCATACTGCCATAACTCAGAGAATCGAGTCAAAGTCTGACAAAGAAAGGGATCTTTATGTAGTTTCGAATGTGTCACAAAATACTTATTAATGTATTGCTTTTGTAAATGAGACAAACACACAAGCGTGTGAGCCCGTTGTGGGGACTCCTTCCTAGCCTTGGGGCTCCCCTCGGCTCCCTGCTGAACCTACCTGTGCTCAGACAGGTGCAATGGCTTCACCCACGTTCCCCGGAAAGTACCCCCTCCTGTCCTCTCCCTGGGTCGCTTTCTGGATTTTGCCACAGTCTCAGAGTGAGCGGGTCCAGAGGAGGGTGAGGCTCTGTCTGGCTTTGGGGTAGGGCAAGTTAGAAACCCCAGGCTTGGAGCTTTTCCAAGAATTGAGGTTCTTGGGCCCTGGGACCCCAGGCACAGATTTTGTGGGCAGGGCCTGGAACTCTGTTTTCAACAGGTCCCCAGCTAAGGTGGATGTGGTCACCCCTGTGGGGACACCTGGCTCCCAGACGCCGCCTCTTGCCCCTGTCACCTGTGGGTCTGGTGCCATGGCTGAGGTCGGGTTAACAGCCTCGGACTGAGCGGGCCTCACTCCTCAGGTATGCAATGAGCAGCCTGGAGAACAATGCCCTTGTTTTACTCATTACAGCTCCAGCCACCTGGTAATTTGCTGCGGCTTTACAGTAACAAGCTCTGGCCTGGGAACCGGGTGGAGCTGTCTCCTTTCATCCTGGCATTCCCAAACACCCGCTCACGGGGCTGTGGGAGAGCAGGGGTGATACCTCGCACCACACTGTCTGGGACAATCTGGGGAGTCTTCCTGGGGGAGGTGGCTGCCGGCTGTCTACTGACAGGATCCAGAAAGGGCCTGGAATTTGGCCCCACGGTGGAGATATAGTGGTAGATAGATGGGGGAGTGGGGGAACACCACCCACGCCCTTGTGGGGGCTCCGTCTGTTGGAGACCAACAAGTAGAGAAGTGGGTGCACTCAGAGGGGCAAATGAGCTAGCAGTCAAGAGGGGCCCCAACTCAGCTGGGGTGGGGCCAGGATCAGAGCAGGCTTCCTGGGAAGAGATGATGTCTCCATTGAGCCCTAAAGTGTGAGTGAAGGTGGGCCAGGTGAAGGGGGTGGGCAGATGGTCAGAAGGAACAGCAGGTGCAAAGACCAAAGAGGCCGGTGAGACAAACTGGGTTCATTGGCTGTGCTGAGGGGTTGGACCCCAACGTGTGGTAGGTTCTGTTTTTCCAGAGGTGGCTTGTAACACTATTTCCCATCTCTCTTGCTCTTCTTCCAACACGACCTTGACATCCCTCCCATCCAATGCTGGGTCTGTGTCCCCTTCCGTTGAACGTGGGTGGAGCTTTGTATGTGGTGGGCCCTCTGTGTCTGGCCCTCTGTGATCTCCAAGGTCAGAAAGACGCCTTTCCATCTCGCTCTACTCATTCTTTGAACCTAGTCGTCACACTATGAAGAAGCCCAGACGAGTGCCCCTGGGAGAGAGCCCGTGTAGGTGCCGGCCCACGGCAGTGCTGAGTTCCCGCTGACAACGGGCACCAGCGTCTCAGACAGTACTGCCGTGCCCGGGTCCTGCCTGGGTCCAGCGGCCAGACGTGGGAGCAGAGACTCCTCCAGATGGTTCCCAGGCCCAGCCCTCGAGTCACCCCAGTCTTCCAGCTTTCCCAGCCGAGGCCCCAAACACCACGGAGCAGAATTAAGCCATTAAGCCAGTCGACGCTTGACCCACGGACTTGGAGCGTAGTTACAGGGTTGTTTCATGGCACGAGGTCGTGGCTAGTTGGCTGCTCAGCCTCAGTGACCAGCACAGATGGCCAAGTGTCACAGGACACGTGCAGGGGCCGACAGGGTGGGACGGATGCCTTGGGAAGTTCACCCCATCTGTGGTGTGGGGAGCGGGTTGGCAGGGTTGAGACTGGAGACGGGGGTGGGAGGGGCTTGGTCAGAGCAGGAGAGGAACCTTGAAGCGCCAGCACCAAGACCACATGGGGCAGTCCCATCCCCAGCAGTGCGGGATTGCCCGGCCCCCTGTGCCCGGTGACCGGTCAGCCTCTGCCTGCACACGCCTGGGGGTCTGACGCTCATAGTCCCCAGGCTGTCCTTTCCTCCATTCCTCTGAGCGATACAGTGTTCTTTCTCATGTCGAATCGCAATCCGCTTCCCTGAAGCATCTCTGTGTCAGACGGCCTGTCCTTGGGGTTCCTGTGCAACCTCTCTCTTCCATTCTGTCCTTCAAGGATGTGATGACGGGAACCCCACAGCCGACTCTGCTGTAAGATGCACAGCTCCGGTCGCTCCTCCCGTGGCTTTGAGCTGCGGATCTGGGTTCGAGTGCCAGCTCTGCCACTTCTAGAGAACAGGGATAACAACAGTGCCGACCTTCTCTCCCTGCGTGACGTTGACACGGGGGAGGAAGCACCCGGCACAGGCCGAGGACTCGCCAGCATCTCAGACGGTAGGGCCGTGCCCGGGTCCTGCTGCCTCTCCTGGCTTTTGAGAAAATCCAACAAGACTGAGGGCAGGAAAATGCTTTACAAATGGAATCGCCACGGTGGGCAATGTTGTCGCTCTTCCATTATTTTGGAGGAACTCAGCACTGGCCCTACTTGCTCTTGGGGACCAGGTCGTGGCCAAGGGGGCAAAGGCCATCCTCAGGGGACACTGGGAGGACGAAGGTGGCCCCATGCTAGGGGAGGCTCTGTGCTCTGCCAGGCTCCCCACCTCCCCCTCGGTGTGAGGTCACGGTGGGTGGCTGGGGCTTTCTGAAAGGGCCAGGGGTGCTGAAGGTGCAGGGAGGCTGGGGGTGATGGTGTGACTGGGGTTCACAGTTTCCTCATGTCTCCTTTGCACCCCAAGACCCCACACCAACTCCCGTCCTTGTCCAGGCGTCCCCAGACCACTGCTCGCAGCAGCACCCATCTGCCCGGTTCTGCACTACCGCGTGGGGCGCCAGGGCTGGAGCGGGTCATCCAAACTAGCCAGTCCTCGTGCTCCATTTCTTCTGCCGCAAGGGTTGGCTCAAGGGTGGACACGTGACCAAAGCAGGCCCAATTAGAGTGACCCTCAGGGCTTGAGCGGGGAGGGGGAGGGCGTGATGGGGAGGAGCCCCGGGGGCCGAGCTGAGGCCCTCATGAGTGGGAGTGGCTCTGCAGGGGGGCAAGGGGAATGTGGGCCCCTGGTGATTTTTACAGCAGCTATATCCCACCTCACTGCTGCTGGCCGACTTTGGCCTTTTTATTGTTTGGGCCCGATCTTTAGTTCAGCTAAGCCACAGCGCACGCGAGGGCATCTTCCTGCGGATGCCGTGCTCCTTCCCAGGCCTGGGCTTCCAGGCGCTTGCCCTTTGACCTCTGAGCCCCTCCTCTGGGCTGCTTTCAGCCCCCACCCTCAGAAGATGCTGGCCCCGGACCCAGGCAGGTGTGCACCCGGGGCTCCTGGCCCAGCCCTTGGAACTGATGGGGCTACCTTTCTCACCGAGGCCACCCCCCCCAGCCCACCCACCACCCCCAGAGTCACAACTCCGGGCGCTTCTGACCCTGACTCATCCACCCGCCCAGGCCTCTGCACCTGAGCTATGAGGAAGATGCCTTCTCTGCCGAATCCCAGCTCAGCATGACCCAGCTGGATCCCAGCAGCCTGGAGGTCACCCGGCGGCCCTTCCCACGAACCTCTGCCCCCGTCAAGGGTAGCAGCAGTGATTTATTACCTGCCCACTGGGTGCCAGGCACCTTGCCAGGGACTTTCAAGTTAGTCCTTGGCTTACGTACACTGTCTACCCAGGGGGACCGGCAGTGTGGACCTGGGGTTCAGCATGGGGACACTGGGGCCAGGCTGCCCGGGCTCAAATCCTAGCACTGCCAGATGCCAGCTGTGTGGCCTTGGGCGAGTTACCTCACCTCTCTGTGCCTCTGCGCTCCTGCAGCACCGGGATGTTGCATGGCGGACTCTTGCACGAGGAGCTGACCACATCTAGGGCTTAGACCAGCCATGACGGGCCTGTGGCCGCTGCACCATAATGTTCGCGACAGTCAGGATGCCTGTTCCACAGATGGGAAAACGGAGGCTCAGAGACGATGACTAGCTTGCCCAGAGCACACCGCTGAGCGAGCTAGGTCTGTGTCTTTCCAGAATCAATGACCCAGTTTAATGCCACTTGAGTGGCGTTTTATGGCCCTCAGCACATCGCCTGAATGGCTTCCTGCCGCTGGGACCAGTCAGAACCCCGGTGCTCAACCCGAGGCAAGCATCTAGGGACTCTAGTGGCCTTTCATCTCGTCATATACCCTAGGGCAGGCCGTAGAGATTGTCCATCTCTCGTGGTCCAGTACGGCAACCAGTCGCCACGTGGCTGTGGGGCCCTGGGGTCGTGCTCGTCGCCCTTGAGCTGTGCTCGAAGTGGAAACTGTAAGCTGGATTTGGAAGTTGTAGGACAAAGAATGAAAAATCTCGCCACTTTTTGACATCGACTATGGGTCGGGCTGATAACATTGGGATATAGTGTGTTAAAGAACTTGTATTATTAGAATAAATTCCATCTGTGGACATCTGTGACTCCCATCATATTTCCTTCGGACCGTGCCCAGCTAGGCCACTATCCCATTCTACAGATGAGGCCAGGGAGGCTCAGAGGTGCTATTTGCTCAATTTTGAGGTTCCCGCAGATGGGACTGGGCCTTCGAGTCCCGCCCTGGGCTGCTTCCGGGGATGGAAAGGGGGCTGCCCTATGTGATGAGGAGGCTGGCCACAGTGCTGTCTTCTCCAGGCCACCGTGGTTCTGTCTGTCCCTCGCCAGCTGCCCCCGCCCCACCCGCACCAACTCCATGATCACGGCCAAGACCACCGCCTCTGAGAAGCCCCCACCCCGGTGATTTTTGAGAGGCCCTGTGGCCGACCCCATCTGCTAGAGGGAAACACCGGCCGTGCTGTTCCCCACAGAGAACCCATCTCTGCTTCCAAAGACGTCCTGGGATGGAGGCTCTGTCGCCCTTCTGATCTGGTTCATTGCGGACTCCCGCACCATCTCATCAAAGCCTTCCTGGCGTCTGACCCACAGCCCTCCTGCTGCAGTGGGAGCCCCTGCCCCTGGGGCTGGCTCCTAAGGGTTTCTTCCAGAAGGGGAGTGGGGTGGGGTTATGAAAGAACAGCAAGGAACATTGGGATGGGGAAGCTCCTAGCAGAGGGAGCCGCTGCTCACCTCCCCGATGGTGGCTGCTGGCCCCCCGCCCCCCGCTCTCCCTAAGCACTCAACTGGGCTCATCTCTCCCTTATTCTCAGTGCCCAGAGCACATTGTCACCCATCCCTGGAAGCCACTTTATAGTAACTTCATATAGACGACAGAGGAGGGTATTGACTTTTGAATATTTGTACACAACTCACCATAAAAAATATATTTTTCATCACGACCTGGTATACAACACACACACACACACACACACACACACACACACACACCCCTTGTTTCTGAAGCAAGTCTTCCCTGACTGTGTGCACTATTTTTTTTTTTTTACTCTTTTCTACCTGCTTCTGTTTTTAAATGCTGCCGGTAGTCTGCCCATGTGGATTTCACAGCCACTAATGGGCAACAACCTGCAGATTGAAAATGCCTGTCTACGTGGGCAAGAACTCAGGCTCTGGAGACAGAGTCTGGGTCTGCTTTCTGTCTGTCAAGGCAACGTGCTCATCCCGCATCTGGGGCTGTGGTAAGGGCTGGGCAGAAAGCAGGTGGTGTGCCTTGCACACAGTAGGAACACAAGAAGCAGGTGACAGGTGTGACTGCTGCTCAGATGTGTCTGTTTAGGAGGGTGTGTGTGTGGGGGGGCGGGACGTCACCTCGGGGCCATGATTTGGGAAGCCAAGCCTGGGTGTCTAGGATGGCTGTGGTCAAGTATTACCCTTAGATAGTCATTCCTTTGGCTTGAGCGTTGCCCTGCCTAACTTGAGTCCTTTGGTGTGTGAGCACACCTTGTCGGGGAGCCGCAGCTCTTGGGTCCCCACGACTTTGCACAGACTCTCCCAGCCCTGAGGGACAGAAGCAAGGAAAAGTGGAGGCATGGACGTGCCTGGTATGTGGGGATGAGAGACCTGGAAGGTTCTTTCTGGATACCCGGACATAATGTCTGGCCTGTCCTCCTGCCTCCCACCCTACCAGGCCAGCCAGCCCCGACCCCCCACCAAAGCGACCCTCTGGGGTGTGTATCTGGCTTCACCACACACAAACTGAGTCCTCTTGGGTTGGTCCCTGGCCCCTCTGAGCTCAAGGTCCCCGCTCTGTAATCCCGTGCTTGTGCTCCTCCCCTCACTGAGTGGGGGTGCCGGGCTTCAAAGAACGGGTGCTTGCAAAGTATCCCACACACTGCTGGCACACAGTAGGAACCAAGGCATCTGAGTCAGCCCTTCCTAACACATCTCCCTTCCCCACATACTCCCTAAAAACCAGCTCTTGGGAAAAGATCTGCCACGTGAGGCAGTGAGTTCCCCATTACTGGAACTATCCAAAAAACACAAGAAAACAAAAACCAACCAGAGAACCAACAGAGTTGTTCTGGAAGAGGTTAAGGCAATCCTGGTTTCCAGCACAGAGTAGGTGCTATATACGCGGCTGTGGAATAAAGAAACAACCGTGATTCCTGTACTGGGAAGGAACCCCACTATAGCTGAGCTCCGTAGCAGAATCCCTGGGCAGCTTATAAAGCCTGGATGCTTGGATGACACCCCCGTGGATTCGGGCTTAATTGGTTGGCGGTGCGGCCTGAGCTATGGGTATTTGCAACCCCCCATTCCTGGGGGAATCCCACATTTGAGGACAGAACACCAAACTTCCTTCTAACCCCAGGATCGTGAGTCAGTATCAAAGCCATCGACACTTTGTGTAAATGTAAGTGAACTTTATCTCCTGCGCGATGTGATTGAGAAAGTGCTTTCATACCTGGTTTGCGAAATGCTCTCCGATGGCAAAGTCCAGCTGTGTTTTCTCTCTAAGAAGCAGAAAGTGTTCAGCTGACTCTGCTAAGCCCTCGTGCTGAAGGGGAGCGGTCCATCGGCGTCCACGTCAGTGGTCCAGGAGGGCCTACGAAGCACAGCCTGGGTGCAGAACCTTCGGGAACCACTGAATTCACACAGGACTCCCCAGTTTTGATGGGAGGGGTCTGGTCCCTGACTCAGGGGTTCCCGGTGTGATGGGGGAGGCACAGCCGCTGCCCTCAGGAGGCTGCTACCGTGGAGATGCCTGTCTCTGCTCCCAGCCACATCGAGTGTTTTTCTATCCACCACCCTCATGAAGGGGAGGTTCTGGTTGGTGAGGGGGAGGCGTGGTCCCAGCTGCCAGGGAAGGAGCTGAGGAGGTCATCCTTCCTCCACTGGGGAACTTTCTGTAGGATTCCTCTTTCCGGTATCCTTGGGAGGATGGCAGAGCCCTGATGACCGAGTGTGCTTAGGGAGTCCTTGGTCTGATGCCCCCCCTGGGTCTCTGCCCTCTGATGTCTGGGCAGGGGACTGACGCGGAGTCCCTGTTCCCTGGGAACCTCCTGGCTACGGGGTTGGCAGCTCCATGATGCCTTCAGCTCGCCCGGGGTGGTGGTCTCTTTGCTTGGTTGTTTCCTCCCTCAAACAAGTGCTCCCAGTGGGCAGGGACTCTAGTTTCTCCGGATCCCCAGGTTTGCCGACTGGCTGATGGACCAACGTAGTGAACGAATGCGTGGGGAGGTGGAGGGCTGCAGGCAGACCCTCAGAGAAGCGACGTTTGTCCCTGACAGCCTCAAACCCCTCCTGCTTCTCTCCTCTGAGTCCTTGAGCTCCCGGGGAGGCTTGCGGGTGGAGACTCCCCCTGGCCTTACAACAAGGTGCCCGGAGGCCCCACGGGGGAAGCGTCACAACTCTGCAAACAGGGACACTGAGCCCTCTCCAGCATGAATCCTGTGGGCCCAACAGTGGGAGTTGGGGGGGCGTGGAATAGCCTCCCCCTTCGTGGCTTTGTTGGGGATCCCTTGCGGCTGCTCTCCCTTGTGCAGAAAACCACACATAGAAAGAGCTGGAAGGAAAGGCTCCTAAATAGAACAGCGATTGTCTTGGTGGGAGCAGGGGACCTATGATCCTTCTCTGCTGTTTCCAAAATTCCCAAGCATGGCGTGGATGAAAAGCCTAGCTGCATCGTTCCATACTCCTGTGCAAAGCCTGCCCCTGGTGGGCCCCCACCATGGCTCTGCCTCTGCCCTCGGGGTTAGTTTAATTTTTTGAGAGGTTCTGGAAACTTCTCCACGCACTGCCTGCCCGCTGCCCAACAACGGCTGCCCTGGTTGGTCTGAGCTCTTTCAGCAGTGGTGGTGGTGGGGGCGGATCCCTTCCTGTGGCTGGCACGGGGTCCGCGGGTCACCCAGTACCTGTCACTATCTGATGGCTGTTCTCAAGGAAGGGCATCGTGCCCGCGTGCTGAGGTCCTGGCGAAGGGGAGAGGGCAAAGTCACCTGCTTGCAAAACCTGCCTCCTTTGTGAACTCTGGGCTTGTGTCTTCACTGGGGCCCCGGGATCTTCCTCTACTTCCTCAACCCACTCATCCTTTTCTTCATCCATATATTCGGTGGCTGGATGCACTTTCCTGTCTGGCCTTCCTCACAGCTTTTCCAGTCTCCTCCCCATCCCCTCCGACTGTGCTCCCCAGGAAGCTTCAGGGCACACCCCCTCCTCTGTGCCAGGCCACACACAAAGCACAGAGGCCAAACATTAAATCAACAAGACCCTGGCTTGAAAAAATGCATCATTGGGTCAGGAAGAAAGACAGGTAAATGAATAATCTGGGTGAAATGTGTTCAGTGAAGGAGTGGGGCAGGCGAGCAGGCTGAGTGGGGTGGGTGATGGCTCTATCAGGGCAGACTGCCTGGAGGAGGCAAGCAGAGGAGTTGGGTGGGAAGGCAGTGGAGAAAGACAGCCTGGGCCAGGGAACAACAGGGCTGCCAGCACCACCAGGGTCACCCTCTCCCCTCCCCTTCCACCCTGCCCCTTCCCTCCTCCCTGAACCACTGTACTAGGTGACCAGGTGGGAGCAAGGTGAGAAGGGGAGTTCTCACCAGCCACTCAGTGGGAGGCTGCTGGGCAGAGCTAAGATCAACTATGGGGATTATCTGGGCGCCTCAATTATCCTGGCTTTAGTTTATCTGTCTATCTCTTCCTGGCTTTATTGCAGAGAGTTAATGGGATTATCTATGATATTGCTTTGGGCAGGACCCAGGAGTCCCAGAGAAATCAGTCCCCTTTTCCCTTCTGGATCCCCCCACTCCTTGCCGGGGGGGTGGGGGTGGTGGTGGCATCTCTGGGGCCCCCAGGTCAAGGGGGCAGATCTAGCTCAACTGGGTGTGAGGGACAAAGCCCTCAGCTCTTCGCAGAGCCTGCTGATAAAACTCCATCAGGAAGTGACTGGCCTCCCAGGAGGGCTTGCTTGCTTTTAAAACAAGCGATACATAGAAAGTGACTCTTATACCCTGTGGTAAGCTCCCAGAAGGTACTGCTTATTCTGTGCTGAGCTCTGGGGAGGGGTCCAGAAACGTCACTAAACGTCACCCCGGTTAGTGCAAAGCAGAAAGGAGTTTCAGTGCTGCAGGGAGGGGCTGGGATGCGTGGCCAAGTCTTGGCTCCCGGTGACCACCTGCTCTGCAAAATCTAACATTTGGGTTGCTTTGGGCTCACCAGCGGGACAGTTGGCAAGAGAACCCAGGAGTCCTGATTTAAGGGCCAGAAGGGGGTATTTCATCCTGCAGAGGTCCTTGGAGAAATGAAGTGTCAGGAGGCCTCTGTCCCCAGGACCCCCAGCATGCCTGGACGCCATCAAGGGCAGCCTGGTGCCGAGCTGGGCCCGAGTGTAGGGAGTTGGGGGGTGGATACTGTGTGAGGTGGGGTCCTGCCAGGGAGATCGGAAAACCCGCTACACAAGGAGCGGGCGCCCAGGGCAAAACGAAAATGTGGGCCCTTTGTTCAGAAGTTATTAAGAATTTGGGATGGGGGACATAAAACACTATACGAAGCAGGGACCCTTGAAGCACAGGGCTGAGGGCAGGGCTCCCCCCCTCTCCACGAGGCTAGCTTGCTCATCCCCTGGGGCTGCTCTAACAAACCAGGGGGCTTGAGATGACAGGAACACGTGTCGCCCAGTTCTGGAAGCTCGCAGTGTTGGCAGGGGCTTGCTGCTTCTGAGTGCCCCGGGGGACACTCTGCTCCTGAGCTCTTTCCCAGCTGCTGAGGGTTGGCATCCTTGGCTTATGGAAGCATCCTGTCTCGGCCTGTGCCCGGCCGTCTGCTCCCTGAGGCCCTCAGGTCATCTTTCCTCAGAGCATGTCTGCCTCTGTGTCCACATTTCCTCTTTCTAGAAAGCCATCCATCACGTTGGGTTGGGACTCATCCTGACGACCCCATCTTACCTGATCACCGCCACAAGGACCCTATTGCCAGAGAAGTCTGTCTTCTGAGATACTGGGGGTTAGGACTTCAGCATATCTTTTTGGGGGACACAGTTCAACCCTTAACATGGGTCCTACCGAAGCTGGGGGACACTAAGAGGCACTTGTCTGTGCCCAGCTCCCTCCAGGGGCAGGTGAAACTGCTCTGGAGGGATTTCCTGTCCCTCTAGAAACTTCAGAAGGAGGCAGAGTGGTTCTTAGGATGTGGTGACCTGCAGGCCTCTAGAGGGCTAGTTTCTGGTGGGACTTTGTTGGGGAAACAGACCCTGACCACCTCCAGCGATGCCATAAACCGCCCCGGGCGCTCCCACCCGCACCCACCCAGCTCCCTCCTCTTCTCACAGGGGTCCTGTAAGGAGCTCTCAGGAATAGCTCTTGCCTAGGAATGGCAATGAATGCCATCCCTTTTCCCAAAAGGATGCTGCGTTGGGGCCCGTGTTGTGCTGAAAGAGAGGGTTTCTCTCCTGCATGGCCACTGAGCAGCCATCAACCTTGAGTCCCCAACTCCCCCCCCACCCCTTCTCCACCTGCAAAATCAGGTCAGCAGGGGCCGCCACGTGATTCTGCCTTTTCGAAGACAGCCAGCTGAGCCCGTGACACTGCAGGGGCTCAGGGGGAGGCAGCAATTTGAACCCCGTTTTCAGGTATTTTGGTAGGAAAGCCACAGTCTGCCTGGGGGGTATGGAGGCCTCACAAATCCCTCCCCCTGGGGGCTGGGAGGGAGGCAGATGCTTGGGGGATGACGGGAGGGGGGCGAGGGATGGGCCCGGAGGGCGGGGCGGAGGTGTCCTTGGCACAGGAGGGATGGGCTGGGTTCAGGGCCCTCCACCTGACACACACCTGGGGCTTTTGTTTTTTTGGCTCAAACCAGGGATGGTGTCATCCATTCTTTACGAGTGATCATTAATTACCTCCGAGAAAGAGCGCCAGCTATGGGACTCGAGCCTTTTCCCTCCTATTTCTTTTCTTTTTCTTTAATGAGTGTAATATGCTCGGTAGGGACTTGTGGGAGGGAGGCTGTTCCCTTTTTAGGGCAAGGCGTCGCCCCTTCCGTGACTCATCCCCTTGCTTTCTGGCCCCGAAGCAGGCACCTTGCTTGTTAAAGCTGGCCCGCCACCGCCCCTGCCTGGGAGGGCGGCCCCCACCTTCGTGTTTGCGAGGCCGAGTCAGCAGTGAGGTCAGCCCTTGGCTTGGGCTCAGACAAGCACCTTCTTGCCTGGCCTGCCCGGTTCCCACTGGCACCCCGGCTCCACCCCAGCAGTCGCGTGAGCCTGGACCCCGGGCAGGTGGTCAGCCCCTGTTGGCCGGTGGTGCCTCTGGGCTGGGCTCGGACGGGGCACCGGGGTGTGCGGGTGAGGAGGGCCCGGTACCTGCTGGGCCGGGGGACAAGGGCGCACAGCAGTTTCCATGCACCGGACCGTTTGCCCTTGGCCATGCTGGGAAATGCAGGGAGCAGCATCGGACTGCCTGGAGGTCAGGGACGGTGAAGCTGGACACCAGTCTTGGAGGGATCGGAAGCTGCTGGGAAGGGGAAGGGGGCATACTAACCAGAGGGAACAGCATCAATCAGAGGGACATCCGCCAAAGCCTAGAGACAGGTTTAGAAGAGCCCAAGCCGTTTTCAGGGTGAGCCCAGGAGAGATCATGGATGCGGCAAGGCCCAGTTAGTGGAAGGCTCTCAGTCCCAGCAGGGAGCTCAGAATGGGGCAGCGGGGACCACGGAAAGAGCTGAGGTAGGGGAGAGACAGGACCCGGTTCAGTTTTTAGGGCAGTGACGCTGGGGGCCGGGTGGGGGAGGATGGGTGGCGGGTGGGGACAGGGGGCAGAAAGCCAGGGTCAGGGTCACCTGGCGAGGCAGAGAGAGGCTCTGGAGCAGGCAGCACGGGGGCGGGGGGGCGGAAGCAGGGGATGGGCTTGGCGAGCTCAGGGCACCGGTCCCTGGAAGCCGCAGGTGCTTTTCCTAGCAGCCACGGCCCGCCCTTCCATTGTTTCTGGCCTCCAAGCCACGTGTCCATGCTAGCCCCCACAAGTCAGTTCAGGCGACATGTCCCAACATGTTCAGGACCACCCTCTGGTCTGTGTCTCTCCTCTGTCACCCAAGGACGGAGTGGAGTGGGAAGCTGCCCCTGGATAGGTGAGGGTTCAGGCCAACTGAGGCTGAAAAGGGTTCTATGCTGTCCTGCTGCTCAGGGTGGGGTGGGCTCCAGAAACCAGTTCCCACACCCCAACGCGGGACCCTCCCAGCTGCACCGCGGGACACCGGCCTCACTTGGGGCGGGAGAGAGCACCAGCTCCTGAGTCAGACCCAGGTTCGGGGCCCGGCTCTCCCAGCCCCCAGCTGTGTGATCTTGGGCAAGTAACTTGACTGCTCTGTGGTTCCAGGTCCTTCACCACCAGCAAACTGGGCTAATCCCTGGGCCTGTGTGAGACTCGAATGTGGTGGCAGGAAGCCCGGATGTGGCTGATACATGTGACTGTGTATTATAATCACGAGCAAAGCCCCCATGTCCCCTTGCCCACGTCCAAATATGGGGACCTTAGGACGTGTGGAAGTCTCCTGTCTCCCAGCCTCCAAGGCCACGACGACCAGGGCACTAACGCCCACCTAGAGTGTGAGGACCCGTGTCTCCAGCAGACTTTTTTTTTTTTTTAATTTTATTTGTTTATTTTAGAGAGAGAGAGAGAACATGAGCAGTGAGGAGAAACAGAGCCCCCGCTGAGCAGGGAGCCCGGTGAGGGGCTCGATCCCGGGACCCTGAGATCATGACCTGAGCTGAACGGATGGAGCCACCCAGGCGCCCCTCCAGGAGCATCTACAAAGTGGCTGCCCCAGGGCAGGGTCAGTGTCTGGTGACAGGCTGAGCCAGTGCCGTCTGGCCCCAAAGACAGTCACGCTGCCTTGTGTCTAAGGGCCACCGTGTCTCGGGCCCCAGGTGCCTGTCCCATGTACTCCCTGCTCTATCTGAACCCATCCACATCCACTCCCAGGGGCCGGGCCTTGGGATCAGAAGGGGGGCCCGTCTGTGCTGCTTCTGTTGGTCAGCCACGCCGGCAAGAAGTGGGTAAAAATAAAACCACGCGCCAGAAACGTATCTTCGCGTTTGCCGTGGGAGGGGAGCTTTGGACCCAGGTCACTAGGATCCGCCCCCTTCTTTGTCTTTTTTGGCTCTTCCTAAGGGGAGTGAGGACTTGGAGGCAGCAACTCGTCTGCCCTTGGTGAACATGTTGAGGACACAGTCCAGCTCCGGGACCGCCTAGCCACACTGCGCGAGGTCGCTGTCCTCCAGCTGTCGTCAGTGACGAGCAGCCACGACCACGTTATTTTATTAAAAGGAAAGATCCAGGTCCTAAATAGGATGTAGACTCTAGTCCTATTTTGTCAAATATATAGAATAGACGCAGCCAGAAAGGGTTCAGAGTGTTACCCACTCAAATCGCGAGGAGCAGTGATTTCTGGACCAAGTGTTCGGGGCTGTGCAGGACCGGGTTTGCTAGCTGTGGCCTGAGGGCCACGCGCCGTCTGAGGCCTGTTTGTGTAGAGCCCGTGAGCCAAGAGCCCTTGTACATCTTGAAGGCGTTGAAAAAACAAACAAAACCCAGAAGAGTATATTAGAGAGGACATAGGTGATCCCTGCAACCTCAATTCCTTAGGCCCTTTAGAGAGGAAATTTGCCAGCCCTTGGTCTAGGAAAAAAAACAAAAAAACACACGAGCATGTCTCATGGCTATAATAGTAAAACAACAACAACAACAACAAGCAAAC
Organism: Spilogale gracilis; assembly: GCA_004023965.1. Taxonomy (NCBI): domain Eukaryota; kingdom Metazoa; phylum Chordata; class Mammalia; order Carnivora; family Mephitidae; genus Spilogale; species Spilogale gracilis. The sequence goes on along the minus strand of PITA01004883.1, from coordinate 38,854 downwards.
AAACCAAACAGCCTCGTGTTCCCTTTCTGAAATTTTGTAAAATTTAATAAAATGCTAGCTTGCCCCTTAGCACACAGAGGCGATCCAAAATCCGCTCGCTTTTCGCTGACACACGTGTGGGTTGGGCACTGCGTGGGGCTCATCTCTGACTCTGCTCTCCTCTCCCCCTTCCAAGTCCACCTGGAGCCCCAGGACCTTCTCTGGGCCAGCGGCTCCCTAGCTGACAAGAAGACGGTCCCAGGGACAAGTCACCGTGACTCCCCGGCCTGAGGGCCACAGTGCGTTCTGGGGGTCCCAGGCCAGAAGGCATGGGCTGGGAGGATGGGCTTTGCCTGGGATGGTGAAGGGTGTTCCCAGGAGGACTTGGCTGGGAGTTTATTCCCGGCACCCAGGAGCCCGGACGGGCCCTCCGCAAGGGGGTTCAAAATGCCAGCCGCCCGGGCCAGAGTGCCCCGGATCAGTTTGGTGACCAAAGTGGCTTGTTTGAGGATTTTAAGAGTTGCACATCGACACCTGGGAAGTAGGAGTGGACGTTGCAAGGCCAAGACCAAATGAAATGGGGCTCGGAAAGGCGTTTTCGGGGAGCAGAAAGTTGTGAGGTGGAGATCTGTGGGGGGGAACAGAATGCCAGGCTGAGGAGCTGGGCTGCATCGGGGGTGACGGGGAGCCCCAAGGGGCAGCCTCATGGGAGCTGGGCGGTATGAGCCTGGGCAGGAGTTGGGGAGGCTGGGGCGCTGGGAGGCTGGAGCACCCACATCCCCCTCCCACTCCTGCAGGCCCGCCCCTCCCTCCTGCCCTCCCTCCCATCAACTCGGTCAGACCAGTAGAGGGAATTGGGAAACGGCTGTGTGGGACAAGGGTGGGTAGACCAGGACACCCCTTCCTTCCTCTTAGTCACTGGATCTTACTTTCGGGTACATCTTTTCAGCCTTAGTCATACCTGAGATGAGCGAGGCCTTCCTTGGCACCTAGGAGGACGGAGACAGGGAGCCATGTGGACAGGGAGGCTCTGACCTCGGGCTGCTTGCCTGCTGCCTCTTCTCCTGGGAGCCGGGATTCAGCCTGAGACCAATACAGGGGCCAGGCCTGGCCATGCCCTTGAGCCTCCGGGATTTCCCAACAGCTCTTGGCTCTTGGTGCAGGACGGAAGGCGATGCTGGGGCAGGGACAAAGCAGATCACGGTTGGAATCCCAGCTCTGGCAAGTCCCTTCACCTCTCTGGACTTCAACTTCCTTATTCTAAAAGACGGCTAGTGAAAATAACCCACCATCTATGGACGGCCTGCTATCAGGCCCATAAAGTACTCAGCGGGCTGGCAATAAGCATTCCTTTCGTCCTTTGCAGACATATAAGGAAACCATGTGAGGCACAGGCTCTGCCTTCAAGGGGTTGCCCATGGAACAGGGACAGAGCAACGCCCTTGGGACAATTAGGTATGCTAATGGAGCTGAATAACATCATAAAACTTTGCTCTACCCTTGGAAACCTCAGTTTACGCCCCAGACACAGGTGGCTCTTTTAGGTCATTGCTAAGTACTCTCTGGTCACACAGGACTTGGGGACAGCTGCTCGAACATGCCGAGTTCCCCTTCAGGCCCTTGGATGGGTGGTCCTCTCTGCCTGTAACACTCCCCTTCTTGTTACCCTGCCCCCACCCAACACAGATGGCATCCAGGAAATGTTTCCCAAGTTGCCCTTGGGGTTTAGATGGAGGGGCCCAATCCAGTCTTTGCAATTCCCTGGGGAGACCCTGATTATTCTAAGAGATGTCAAGAAACTCTCCAGGCAAGATTCCTTTTAATTCACTTTAATTAAAAGAGAAACGTCAGCACCCTGGTGCTTTGGTGGGTGGGCAGAGGAGGGACATGGTGCTGGGAAGAGGAGCCAATAGGCCTATGTCCCCCCTATCCCCACCATCTGGGCTCCAAGGAGGCCTGTCCCCGCCTGGAAGGGGTAGACAGCTCCCTCCCTGGCGTGCCCACAGCCCTGGGGACTCTAGGGAGTCCCTCATTGCATTGCTTCGTAGTGCCTGGGTCACATTCCTTTCTGCCCCGCTGGCCTGGGCACCATCACTGTGGCCCTCGCCTTCCCAGCCACCCAGCCCAGGAGCTTAGCAATGTGCAGTACACCGTCGAGCCGATGGGGATATGGGTCAGAGCACAGCTCCTTGTCCCATGTTCTTTGACAGCTTTACTGAGGTGCATTTAATACTCCATAAACTTCATTCATTTTAAACGTCTGGTTCAGCAAATTTCAGTAAGTATGCACAGTTGGGCATCCACTCTGTAGGCAAGGTTTGGGACACTTCCAGCACCCCCAAACTCCCTCATACCCCTTTGCAGGTAAACACTGCAAATACTGATAAATGCTGACATAATTCCTGCTGCTGTAGATTTTCTTTTCTGAGAATTTCATAAATGAAATCAGACAGTATGTGATTTTTGGTGCCTGGTTTCTTTGCATAGAATAATGTTTTAAAGATTGTATGGGGAGGCCATTCCTTTTTCACTGCTGAATAGTATTCCAATCAGATGGCTCTATCCCATTTGTTCAATGTTCGCCTGTTGGAGGCCTTTTGGGTTGGATCAGTTTTTTTGGATTATGAATAGTGTGGTCATTAGCATACATATCTCTGTGTGGACATAGATGCTTTCAATTTTCTCAGGTAGATACGACTAGAATTACTAGATCACAAGATAAAGTGCTTTTTAGGAAACCTGTCCAGGGGGGCACCTGGCTGGATCAGTTGGAAAGGGTGTGTGACTCTTGACCTTGGGGTTGTGAATTCAAACCCTATGTTGGGTGTAGAGATGACTTAAATCAATAAAACTCAAAAAAAATAAGAAAATACATTTACATAAAAAAGAAACCCGTCAGGGTGTTTTCCGAAGTGGCTAGACCATATGGCATTCTTACCAGCCTCTGCACGGGGTGCCATTTTCTTTATATCCTCACCCAAACTTGGTATAGTCAGGGGCAGTGTTTGTTTTTTTTTTGTCTTAGGCATTCGGCGGGCGTGCAGTAGCACAATGTCAAATGAAAGGGGTTAAGCAGACATCCTTGCCCTGCTCCTGATTTTAGGTAGCAAGCATTCGGTCTCTCACCACTAAATCTGATGCAAGCTGTGGGTTTTTGCCAGATGCTCTCTCAGGCTGAGGAAGCCCCCTTCTGTTCCGAGTTGGCTGTGGGGTTTTATTGAGAGTGAGTGTTGCATATAGTTAAATGCTTTTCCGGCGTCTATTGAGAAAATGATTGTATGATTTTTTTCCTTTATGGGATAACAGCTTTACTGAGGTGCATTTAATACTCCATAAACTTCTAATATATGAATTGATTTTGGGGTGTTCTGCTAACCTTGCATTGATGGGGTGAACTTCACTTGGGCTTGATGTGTTATCCTTTGTATGCATTGCTCTACTTGATTTGTTGATTGTTGTTAAAGGTTTTTGTATCCATATTCATGGGAGATATTGATGTCTAGTTTTTTCTTCTTCTTGCGATTTCCTTGTCTGGCTTTGCTGTCAGGCTAATAGTAATTGCATGAATAGGAAAATGTTTCTTCCTCCCGTATTTCCTGTTTCTGTAGAATTGGTAGTCCTTCTTCCTTAAATATTTGATAGGATTCACTAGTGGAGTCATCTGGACCTGGTTTTTCCTTTGAGGAATTCTCTTTTGTTAGTTGGTATTGACATTGGTAATTTGTGATTCCTTTCTCCTTTGCATTGATCAGTCTAGGAAAAGGTTTATAAATTTCATTGATTTTTACTGAGAACGAACTTTTAGTTTCATTGATTTTCTCATGTTTTCTATTGTTTTAATTTCTGCTTGTCTTGTACTATCCTACTGTCTTTTTTTTTTTTTTAAAGATTTTATTTATTTGACAGAGAGAAACACAACCAGAGAGGGAACACAAGCAGGGGGAGTGAGAGAGGGAGAAGCAGGCTTCCTGCAGAGCAGGGAGCCCAATGTAGGACTCGATCCCGGGTCTCCGGGATCATGACCTGAGCGGAAGGCAGTCGCTTAACCAACTGAGCCACCCAGGCGCCCCTATCCTGCTGTCTTGTACTATCCTACTATCTTGTACTCCTTGTCTTAAAGCCTATTCTGTTGGTTATAAATATGGTCAGTCCAGTCCTCTCATGCTTCTGTTTGCATAGAACATCCTTTCCCATTATTATACTTTATTGTGCAAAGCATATAGTTGAATGTTGCTTTTCAACCCAATCAAAGCATCTCTGCCTTTTGCTGTCAGGTTTAACACATTTATATTTATTGTATTACTGACCTGGCTAGAGTTGTCTGCAATTTTGCTGTTTGTTTTCAACTTCTCTCTCTCTTAGTTGTTTCTCTGTTTCTTCTATACTTCCTACTTTTGTGTTAAATAATTCTTTTAATGTATGATTGTAATTCTTTTTTTGATATTTTTCTGGGTTTTTGGTGATTGTTGTAGGCACTGCCCTATGCATCTTTAGCTTGTTGCAATCTAATTCAAGTTAATAATGACTGGCTTCCACTAACTTTACATTAGCATAGTTGACCCACTTTCCTTTGAGCTATTATTGTTATATATTACATCTATATATGCTATAAACATGGTATGATACTTTTTGCTTTCAAGAGTCATATATCTTTTTTTCTTAAGATTTTATTTATTTATTTGACAGAGAGAAAGAGAGAGACCACAGCAGGAGGAGTGGCAGGCAGAAGGAGAGGGAGAAGCAGGCTTGCCAAGCAGGGAGCCTGATATGGGGCTCGATCCCGGGACCCGGGGATTATGACCCGAGCCATAGGCGGATGCCACTCAGCCCCAGTCTTATATCTTTTTTGTATTTTTTAAGATTTTATTTATTTATTTGACAGAGAGAAACACAGCTAGAGAGGGAACACAAGCAGGGGGAATGAGAGAGGGAGATGCAGGCTTCCCGCCAAGTAGGGAGCCCAATGCAGGGCTCCATGCCGGGACTCCTGGATCACGACCCGAGCCGAAGGCAGACAGATGCCCAGTGACTGAGCCACCCAGGTGCCCTACCCCCCATCATATATCTTTTAATGAAATTAAGAAAACAAGAGAAAAAATAGGCCACATAATCATCAATTTCAGCATTCTTCATTCTAACCTGTGGATCTGGATCAGGTAGTCTTTCCCTTTTCCCTTTTGTTTAATTTTTTACTTGGTTTTCCTTTATCTTTTATTGTAATGCATATCTGCTAATGACACGTTTGCTCAGTTTTTATTTATCTGCAACTGTCTTTCTTTCATCCTTATTCTGAAGGATAGTTTTATCGTATAGAGAATTCATTGTCGACAGGATTTTTTCTTTCATCACTTTATGCCATTACAATGTCTTCTGGTATTCATTCTTTCTGATGAGAACCCAGCTGCTTATATTATCAGGCCTCTATGTGATGCATCATTTTTGTCTTGCTGCTTTTCAGGATTTTGTCTTTGTCTTTCAACAGTTCGACTGCAATATGTCTAAGTTTGACTCTCTTTGTGTTTCGCTTTCTTGTTGAGTAGTAGGACTTGTTAGTCAATGTTTCTCACCACATTTGGGAAGACTTTGACCATTATATGTCAAATATTTCTCTGCCCATTTCTTCTTTCTCTTTCTTGGGCTACAATTAAGCTTATGTTGGAATGCTGGATACTGTCTTGCAGATTGCTGAGATTCTGTTGATTTTTCCTCAATCTTTTGTCTCTGTGGTTTTCAATCTGGAGAATTTCTACTGATTTATCTTCAAGTTCGTTTTCTCTTTCTTCTATTATCTCACATTTACGTTTGAACTCATCATATGGATTTACATTTTTTTCAGTTATTGCACTTTTTAGCTCTAGAAAATTTTTTGCATTTTTTATTAATATATAATGTATTATTTGTTTCAAGGTACTTTTTAGCTCTAGAATTTTTATTTGATTTTTTAGGTTTTAATTTCTCTATAGAGAGTTCCTCTTTGTTCACTTTCTCTTAGTATATTTTCCCTTCATTCTTTGAATATATATTCTTTTAATTCTTTGAATGTATTTATAATAGCTTTTTTTTGAGTTTTCTCATGTACATTTACCACTTGGGCTTACTCAGAGTCAGTTTCTACTTACTGCTTTTTTTTTTTTTTTTTTTGCCCTGATATGGGTCACACCTTCCTGTCTCTTCGTATGTATAGTGGTTTTGATTGAAAATTGGACACTGTACATAATAAGCTATGGCAACCTAGATTATTTAGTTTTCCTGAAGTTGTTAGTTTTCTGTTTCATCAGGACTCTTGCTGGATTTGCCTGGACTCTGGCTGGCTTGGTCCACAGAATGTGTGACTTTTGATGTTGGGATTGTGGGTTTGAGCCCCACGTTGGGTGTAGACATGACTTACAAATAAAATCTTTAAAAATAAAAACAAAAACGTACCTGGAAAACACAAAATGTTTTGGAGGGTGAAGCGCTCATGTTTCTGCTAAAATAAATTTTTTTTTAGTTTTTTCTATTTTCAGTTGGCTCCATAAGGGTGTCTCCTCTGTCTGAATAGTTCAAGGTCAACCAATGATTGGGCAAAGGTTATGCTCAGCCATCTCAAGCTAAGGAGGATTTAAACCCTGTGCTATCTAAGCTCTGGGTGGGTTGAGGAGCTCATTCGAATGTTCTAGTTTCAGGTCCTCTAAGAAGAAGAGGGAGAAAGTGTTCAAGTGTCCCTAGGCTTTTGATTTCCTCTGAGTTTTGGGCTCTCCATGTTCATGCTTAGCTTAGCATTCAGTCTAATATGTGTGAGGAATTTGTTGTCTTTGCCTTTCTATGGTGTATTAGTCAGGGTTCTCCAGAGAAATAGAACAATAGGTTATATAGATATAGATACATAAGAGAAGATTTATTATGGGAGTTGGCTCAACAAATTATGAAGGCTGAGAAGTCCCTCAGTCTGCCTGCCATCTGCAGGCTAGAGAACAAGGAAAGCCAGTGATACAATTCAGTCCAAATCTGAAGTCCCAGAAACCAGGGGAGTTGATGATATAAATCTAAGTCCAAAAGCCTGAGAATCAGGAGGCTGATGGTATAAGTTCTGGTCTGAGTTGAAGGCTCAAGAACCAAGAATGCTGAGGTTTGAGGGCAGGAGAAGAAGGATGTCCTAGTTCAGGCAAAAAGAGCAAACTCATCCTTCTTCTGCCTCTTCGTTTTATTCAGGCCCTCAGTGGTTTGGGTGATATGAGGGCAACAATCTTCCTCACTCAGTCTACCTACCCAAACTCTGGAAACGCCCTCACAGACACACCCAGATGTAATGTCTTACTGGTCACCTGGATATCCCTGAGCCCAGTCAAGCTGACACAGAAATTAGCCATCACATAGGCTCGTTCACTTTCAAATTTCTCCCTGCTCAACAGGCAACCCTCCCACCACGTCCACCACCTTTGGCCAGTGTTGCTGCCTTTGCTGGGAGAAACTGGAACACACCCAGGCAGAAGATCACAAATCGCTCCGCCTAACCTCGGTAGCAGTTTTTCTTCAGTAAAGACGAGTCAAGTTGTTACTTGCCTTGGGTCATTTCCCGTGCTTTGTTAGCAAAATAAATTTTGTCCAGATTTATATTTGTTTTCTATGGAGAGAATTGCTAAGGCCTCATGCTGATATCACTGGAAATCTTGCCATTGCATTTTTTCAGGATTTTATTTTATTATACAACTAAACCAAATTCATCATAAATAATAATTAGAAAATAAGATGATATCTCCAATCAATCATAATCTACTAACAGGAGATAAGAGCTGTGTTAACAGTGTAGATATATCCTTTTGTATGTATTTAAGCATATACATTAAAAAATAAAAAATGGGGTAGTGTGATGTATCCTTTATTATTGTGGTAAAATACACATGATGTAAAATTCACCATTTTAACTATTTTAAGTATAAAGCCCTGCAGCATTAAGTACATTCACAACATTGTACAATCATAACCATTGTCCATTTCCAGAACTTTTCCATCTTCCCAACTGAAACTGTGTACCCATTAGAAATTTTCCTCTCTTGGGGTGCCTGGGTGACTCAGTTGGTTGGGCGACGGCCTTCGGCTCAGGTCATGATCCCGGAGACCCGGGATCGAGTCCCACATCGGGCTCCCTGCTCAGCGGGAAGCCTGCTTCTCCCTCTCTCACTCCCCCTGCTTGTGTTCCCTCTCTGGCTGTGTTTCTCTCTGTCAAATAAATAAAATCTTAAAAAAAAAAAAAGAAATTTTCCTCTCTCCAAGCCACTGGCAACCCTCATCCTACTTTCTGACCCTATGAATCTGACTACTCTAGGTACATCATTGAAGTGGAATCAGACAAATATTTGTCTTTTTATGACTGGCATATTTCACTGAGCACAATACCTTCAAGTTTCTTTCATATTGTAGTATGTGGGGAACTTCACAATTAGGTCTGGAGAATATTCCCTTGTATGCATATGCCACATTTTGCATACCCATCTTGGGTCATTTCTCATTGGGGTTATTTCCACATTTTTGTTATTGTGAATAAGGCCACTATGAACATAGGCATACATATATCCATTCTAATTCTTTTGGGTATGTACCCCAATGTCGAATTTCTGGATCACAGGGTAATTCCATTTAAATTTTTTAGGAATCGCTACACTATTTTCCACTGTTGGACGTTTAATTTCTTTCAGTTGTTACTAAGATAAAGAACTCTCCTGTCAAGATCTTTGTATCTAAACTATGTTAAGAGCACAGATGACTTCTTTAGGAACAAGGTCTAAAATAGGGAAGTGAATGGGTCCAAACTCATGAACTTTTAGGAGTCTTTCGGTAGCTATCGTCAAGTTTCTGTCCATCTTGGAACACAGGAGGGTCGCCGGTCAAAGCTTCCAGATGGCCGGATATCCCCTGCCTTCTGGCTGCCATTTTCTTCCTTGGTCAGAGGGCAGTGTCGGGCCAGTGTTTGCGGTGCTGTAAGGAACTTAGCTGGCTTCTGTTCCCAGTCCCTAATGGTGCATGCACTGCTTTATGGGTTTCAGTGAAACATGAAGCTAATGGGAGTGAAATCATTTCCTGGTGACCTTTATTTAAACCAGGGCTTGGCTGAACTTTGAATAAACTGAGGCAGGAAGTGGCTAAGTTTATGACCAGCTCTCATCCAAAACAAATCACTCTTCAAAGGGAGTATCCACCATCGCTAAGGACAATGAACTAGCCTTACCTGTGTATAGAGAAGTGGGCACCAGGCACTCCCTGTTCAGTCCTGCCTTTGCTTCGAAGGACTTGTGCAACCCCCCCAGGACAAACCTCCCGAGATGCCCACAACCTTACATTTGTCTCTCTACCCCAGAGGACTGCACTGGGGACAGAGTTCTTTGTATGCCTCATCTTACTCAATACCCACACCTGTTGGTGGCCCATTTCACAGCCAAGAAAACTGAGTCTCGGAGTAGAGTGAGAACTTGCCCAAATGACAGAACAGGAGAAGAAGGGCTGTAAGCCAGGTCACCTGTGTCCAGAGGGTCATCTGCGGAGCATGTGCCCTATCCAGAGTCTTTTCCCACTGCTGATTGCTTATATCATGCTTGGAGCCCTCATCTGTGCACCTGTCCTGTCTCATTATTGTCTCAGAACTCAGATGCCTGACTCACTATTCTCTGGGTAACCCAGGCTAAGGGGAGGGCTGGGCACAGTTGAGGGTGCTCAGACACGCTTGAGCACACCTGCCTTGCTTTCCCTTCCTTCCACATCTCTCGGCCTCTGGAAGGAATGATGCTGGGTGACCACGCTTGTTTCAAGAGAATATATTGAGGAGGGAGAAATGTCTTCATCTCTACCCCTGTAGTTCGGCACTTTTTAGAGAGAGACCTGAGTTATCTACACCACCTTTTCCCATAAAATCACCATGATCTTAAAGACAGCAATAAACATTCTAGATAGTTCAATATCTAATATTCATGAAGCGGATCGAGCAGTTCCATCCCTGGAAGGCTGGGAATGCCAGGAGGAAGCAGATGGCCTTGGCTTTCTTGGTGACCCTCCCTGGGTCAAGATAATAAGCACTAAACATCAAAACCTGCCCAATGCGAGGACACTATTCGACGAGTTGTTTTTCAGCCTTACTAGTAAATAAAATCGTAAGTTATTTAAAGTGTCTAATGTAATGAATTTATATATTATTAACTGGCTAATAATTAATAACGAATTATTAATTATTAATACAGTTAATTAATACTTCCATCACTCTGTGTGTGTGTGTGAGAGAGAGACAGACAGAGACAGAGAGAGATTCGCTACTCTCTTAGCGAAGCTCAACTATATAATTCATTGTTGTCAACCACATTCACCATGTTGGGTAGACCTCATTCATCTTAGAGCTCAGAATATGTACCCTTTGACCAACCTCTTTCTACTCCCCTCACCCCCGAGCACCTGGCACCTACTTTTCTCCTCTCTGTTCTCTGAACTTGACATTTTGTTTTTAGACTTCACATACAAGGGATCCCACGTTGGGACGCCTGGGTGGCTCAGTTGGTTAAGCCACTGCCTTCGGCTCAGGTCATGATCCTGGAGACCCGGGATCGAGTCCCACATCGGGCTGCCTGCTCGGCGGGAAGCCTGCTTCTCCCTCTCTCACTCCCCCTGCTTGTGTTCCCTCTCTGGCTGTGTTTCTCTCTGTCAAATAAATAAAATCTTAAAAAAAAAAA
>PITA01004883.1:8676-28084 GCA_004023965.1 Spilogale gracilis | reverse complement strand
CAAACAAAAAAAACAAGGGATCCCACGTAAAATTAGTCTCTCCTTATTTGGCTTATTTCACTTAGCATAATGCCCTCAAGTTCCATCCAGGTTGCAAATGGTGGGCTTTCCTTCTTCCTCTTTGTATACGCGTACTTATACTACATCTTCTTATCCGCTCATCTCTGACAGACCCATGGGTTGTCTCCACATCTTGGCTCCTGTGAATAAGGCCGCGACGAACACAGGAGAGCTCTTTTTGAGATCCTGTTTTTATTTCCTATGGATGAATATCCTGAAGAGGAATTGCTGCGTTGTAGGGTGTTTCTAGCCCTCGTGTTTTGAAAAACCTCCCTCTGTTTCCGTCATGGCTGCACGGATGTGCGTTCCCACCAACACAGCACAAGGGGTTTTCTTTCTCCACCTGGCTGACACTTGTTATCTTCCGTCTTTGATGGTAGCCATCCTGACAGGTGCGATGTGATAGCTCACTGTGGTTTTGATTTGCATTTCCCTGATGCGGAGTTGGGCTTGGCACGCTTTCATGGACGCGTTGGCTATCCGGATGTCTTCTTTGGGAAAATGGCAAACCAGTTCCTCTGCTCATTCTTTCATTGGGTTGTTTGGGGGATTTTTGGCTATCCAGGTGAGTGAGTTCTTTGTACATCTTAGATATTCACCTTTGTCAGGTGTATGACTTAGAGGTCATTGTAGCTGCTCCACGGATTTGCCTCTCATTTTGCTGGTCGTTCCCTTTGCTCTGCAGAACCTTTTAAATGTGTTGTTTTCCCACCCGTTTATTCTTGTTTTTGTTGCCTTCGCTTTTTGGTGTCAAATTAAAAAAAAAATCATTGCCAATACCAGTGTCAAGGAGTTTACCCCCTGGTGTTTTCCTCTAAGCAGTGTATTCGTTGAAGACAAGTATTGCCAGGATCCTGGACGTGAATTTTCTTTTGCTCTCAGAACAAAATCAGGGGAACCATCACCAATGTGTGGTCTACTTTGGGCCACCACCCAAGGACCCCCCTGGCCCCCCTTAGCCACCACCCAGTGGGCAGGCCATGCCCCGTGGAAGGCAGGTGCTGAGTTCGGGGCTCCTTCTGGACTCCTGTGGAAAACTGCTGCTCTATGCACTGGGTTGAGGTTTTCTATCACAAACTGGAATCATGATAGTGTTCTTGCAAATCATAGAAAAATTAAAGTAAGGGAGAGAGTATTTTCAGTTACACGGTTTTTCCTACCTCCTGCCTTTCGTCCACACCGACCAAATCAGACAGCATGTGATTTAGTCCCAGAGTAAGTCTGATCTGTTGATGCTTCATACAGTTCTCTATAGGGCCACTTGAAGACACTGCGGAGCTGCTGGCCTGGACCACCAGAGCTGGAAGCTGCCTTCAGGGGCTGCAGACTCCGTCCTGATTCCCCCCTTCCTGTGCCTGTAGCCCGGGGATGTCTGTGCTCCCTTCACACCCCACCCCTGTGCTCAAGGCATGCTGCCCTCCTCCCATGGGACAGGCTGAGGTTCGGCTTCCCTACGAAGGGCTCGCTCATGACTTCTCCCTGCCTGGCGTATCTCCCATCTCCCACTCGGCTATTGCTCCTTTGGGAGGTCTTCCTTGTCCCACTCCCGCCTGCCCCAGGCTGGGTCCAACCCCCATGAAGGGCTCTTAGGGCACTGTAGAGCTCAGCGCTAATCACGACTGCATTTTAATATTCGTTTATGGAATTGTGTGATTCATGTCTGTGTGTGTGTGCACGTGTGTGTGTGTGATTCCTTACCACAATCTCCTCTGGGCCCAGCACAGTGCTTGACACATAGAAAGCGCTCGATAAATCTCTGTTAGTTGAAGAATTGCGTGATAGTGGGTATTTCTCTGCCATCCTGGTCGTAGTGACTTCGTTTTACAAAGGGAGTAACAAGTCCAGAGATGGGACCCGTGCTGGTCATCACCCTGCAGGGGAAGGGGGTGGAGCTGGGGTTGGAACCCGGGCCGCTGACTCCGTCTGGGGCACTTTGCCCTGTGGCAGCCTGCCAGCGTCCTTCGAGGTCTGGCGAGTTAAACAGAAATAAAAAGTTCAGAGGAAATTTACCGCAAGCAGACTATTTACCAGCGATGACTTCATCCCAGGCCAGTGAGAGACTTTGCAGAATAGAACTGAAAAGAAAATACCTTTGCCATGAATGAGCTGGCCTGCTGCTTCTGGCTGACTCACAAGAAGTTTTCACTTTATAAGGACTTTCTTGGGGTCCCCTGGGCGTGCCTTTTGCCCAGAGTCCGGGTCTGGGAGAGGGCAGGTGGGGTGAGAGCGGGTCGCACGGCTCACAGCCCGCAGGCCAGCTCGGCCAGCTGTGTCTCCAGGGCCCAGTCCCTTCTTCCTTGGTCTGGAACCTGTCTCTCCTGCCTGGTGTATAAATGGGCTCACGTTAACAGCAGCCGCTCAGATCCCAGTGGGCCTGGCTGCCTGCTGCTCCTCGGGGCGTCCGGACCCCTGCAGAGCCCTACCCCGGGGCCGGGAGTCCTGAGGGCTCCACCTGCCCCATTCACCACTAGCCCGTCTATGTGTCCTTTCTTTCGGCCACTTCTCTCCCCCTCTATGTCTTTTGTCCTTGAAGTCACTTAAGGGACGTGACCAGGGCTGTTTGCAGCAATGTGGAAATTCATGCCAAGAGCTGTTTCCCAAAGCTCCCCCGTCCCTGCAGCCATGGAGCTGTGTTCTCGCCAGAAGGAGGGTAAGTGTTGCTGTCACTGCTCCCTTCATGCCATGGTCCCTGAGAACAGCACAGCCTGTCCCCGCATGGCTACCTCCTCCCAGGGCACCCACACCAACCCCATCTTCCCTCTTTTTCTTGCAAATGACCTCTTGGTCCTGAGAGCTGCTCAAGCAAATCCACACCTGTGCACCTGGCCCACCTCTCAGACAGAACCGTGGAGACCCCTAACCACTCCTCTGCAGCCCTTATACTCCTCACAGCCCGGGAGTTTGGATTATCGGCCACCCATTTCAGAAATGGAGAGGCTGGGGCTCAGAGAGGGCAAAATCTGCCAAGAGCTCACAGCCGGAGGGACAGAGGTGGCCCGGGAATGGGCTCACCCTCCTGTGTCCGTCGATGGGACGCAAGGCATTCCCTCGGACCCCAGCCCGCTGCACAGTCTCGCATCTGGGGTCAGGTGGAGCAGGACGTGCGGCGAGAAAGCTAGGAATGCACGAGGCCGTCTCTGGAATTCTTGGCACCTGCCAGCTGATAAAAATCACTGGGAGGGAGTGATGTCACGCATTGGTGATCCATTGATCGGCATGTGTTTCTGCTTGTTTGGCTCAGTTGGAATTGAATAATGATTAAGCCAAAGGATGAGGGTTAGGAACAGGAAGGAAGTGGAGATTATGACCCAGGGCTCTAGACTCTCTCGGTGGGAGATTGGACAGGCAGGAGCCTAAGCAGTGACTCAGCAAACCCCCAACAGCCCGTGTCCCCTGCCTTCTTATAGCCAGGCGGGAGCAGACGGTGGCTTTGACATCAGGCAGACAGCACTGCCTGCCATCCTGTTTCAGCTGTTCCCTCCCTGGGGGCCTTAGGAAAGTCCGCTCCTGTCCCTGAGCATTGCACAAAACCTCCTGCCTTACCAGGGGGTCGGGAAGATAAGAGCTGGGGGGTCGGGAAGATAAGAACCCAGCCAAGGGGTTTGCATGTAGCAAATGCTCCGTGAATGTAGGCTTTTCACCTCCTCCCGCTGCCGGGAATATCAGTGCTCCCTTTCATCGGCTCTGGAGAGAGACAAACTCTAAGTCTGAAGCCCACCCATCTCGTTTCCTGGCTGTTCCACCTAGAGAAAGTTACTCCCCATCCCAGAACCCCAGCTTCGTCTGTAGTGAGAGGGATGATGACATAGCCACCGAGGAGGGTTTGTAGAAGGTTCAAATACCATAGTGCTTGATGGTACCTAACATTTCTCAGCCTCTTGGCTGAGTGCCAGGAGTCTGCTTTTTTTTTTTTTTTAAAGATTTTATTTATTTATTTGAGAGAGAAAGAGAGAGTGAGAGAGAGCATGAGAGTGGAGAAGATCAGAGGGAGAAGCAGACTCCCTGTGGAGCTGAGAGCCCGATGCAGGGCTTGATCCTGGGACTCCAGGATCATGACCTGAGCCGAAGGCAGTGGCTTAACCAACTGAGCCACCCAGGTGCACCATTTTTTAAAAAAGATTTTTTATTTACTTCTTTGAGAGAGAGCATGTGCAGGAGGAGGGACAGAGGCAGAGGGAGAAGCAGGCTTCCCGCTGGGCAGGGACTCCCCCCTCCCCCGCCCGGACCCTGAGATCAATGACCTGAGCTTGAAGGCAGATGCTTAACCGACTGAGCCACCCGGGCATCCTTGGGAGTCTGCATTTTCCAGAAGCTCTTGGGGACACTGATGCTGCTGATCTGAGCAGTGAGGTCATGGATGAAGGTCAGGGGGCTTGTAGGAGTGGAGCAGGACCCCTTGCTTCAAAGTGGGCTGTTGCCTTCAGGATGCCGCCTGAGTGAGACAGAGCTAAAGATCACCTGGCAACTAATGAATCTACTTAAGTATTTGTTCAATGGACAACCATGTGAGTGCTGGGGGTTTGGGGATCAGTTCCTGTCCCCTTGGAGCGCAGGCTGCTGTGACTTCCAGGACAGGGTCCTGGGCCAGCCTAGGGATCATGCCACCGACTGCAGGTGAGGACTGGTGTCCAAGATGGGGGGGGGATCAGCTGAGGGGAGTGTCTGGGCAGCCGTGCGTGGACCGCGTAACACAGACACGCACTGAAGACAGGGTGTGCCTTCGCCACCACCATCCTTTTATAGCCTCCCACAGAGAGCACCCAGGCTTGGGAGGCAGGGAGAGCGGAAATCACAATCAACACGCTGTGTCACCTATATGCTGTGTGACCTCAGGGAGGGACGCCCCTCTCTGGGCCTCAGCTTCCCCTTCTGTAAGTTGGACGTGACAGGTCCTGTCCTGAGTGCTCTAGGCAGCGAGAAGGTACAGAGAGCAGGCGTGATGTCCGGCTTCCAGCAGCTGGCCAGCCACCGTGGGGTCCGTCTCCTGGGATCGTGGAAAACCAGTGTCAAGCATAAGGGTCCTGGTCTCCCGGTGGCCTTTAACGTCAGGGGAGCTCTGCCCCGTGGCTCTCCACACGCCTCCCCTTCTCCCCCAGTCAGGCTTCCCGGTGAGGGGAGAGTGGGAAGCCTGCCAGCATCCCAGGGAGACTGGTTTTGTCAGAGCCTGAGACCTTAGCCCCCTGCCCTGTCCTACCAGAAACCAGAGACCTGGCAGAGATAAGAAGGCTCTTATCAGGGTAAACAGACTCCTCCTGGGGTGAAGAGAGGAATAGAGTAGACTGTTTGTCTTTCCCCTGGCCTGACGCCCAGTCAGCATGGCTGCTGCACCGGAGACCCTGCCTCATGGGACTTCACAGCGACCCCTGCCTCTTGCCTGCCAAGTCTAAAGCAATGAGCAGAGGTGGATTAGTAAAGAGACACAGAAGAGAAATGAGAAGACCAGGCCCGCTCTCCTCTCTGCCCCTAGATCGCTGTGTGACCTCAGGCAAGTCGCTTTGCCTCTCTGGGTCTCAATTTTTCCATCTACAAAATGGAGCGTTGGACCACACCTTCTAGCTCTAATCCTCGATAATCCTACGGTTCGGATGCTCACCACCCTTCATGCCGTTATGGAGGAAATATTGAGGGCAGGAGAGGTTGGCTGGTGCCAGGAAAAGAGTGGGGAGGAAGGAGCCCAGCTTTCTACACCTCCTTAAGCACCAACCAACATTTGGAAAAATCACAACGGCGTCTTACAGAGAGAGCAGCTGGCTGATGTCTGCAAAGCAGGCTAGGCACGGTCTCCTGACGCCCTGGTTTTATTCATTCCTTGCTGCACCTGCTTGTTCCTGTGTTCCCTCCTTCCTCCCTCAGCTTGCTCATTCTTTCCCTGAGCAGTTCAGCCAGTGATTGCCATCATGGACTCTGAAGCTAATTTGCTTGGGTTCAAACCCGGCCCTGCCCATGACTAGTTATGTGTCTGCAGCAAGTGGCTTGGCTTCTCTATGCCTCCGCGGAACGGAGACCACATACGTGCCTTGGGGGGGGGGGGTCACGTCCAGTGCGTCAACATGTATAAAGTTCTTAAATTGGTACCCAGCAGTCGCGAGTTACACAGCTCATGCTTGCTGCTGTCGTTCGTTTTCCCATCATCATCATTTACTAGGTGACAGTACATGGCGGGCCCCGGGCTGGGCAGCAACCCGGGATTCCCATCAGCAGGGCAATCCCCAACCCTGAGGAGGTCACACCGGCGTAAACAGGCGGTTGCCGTCATGTGGTCAGTGTTGTGCAGGTAAGCTCAGGGTGCCATGGAAACAAAGAGGAGGAGCACGCAGCCTGGGTGGGGGTGTGCATCCAGATGATTCCTGGCAGAGATGTCACTTGATGTGGGTGGGGACACACAGGTACATGTGTATCTACCGGGAGGTGAGGGGGGGGGGGTGCCTAGAAACTCCGGTGGAAGGAACAGCCTGTGAATCGGCTTGGAGCGGGACATGGGTGTCCAGGGGACACATGGGATTTGTTTAGCTTGCTGCGGGATGGGGGAGGTGGCAGTTGGAGCCGGCAGGGGAAGTAGAGCCTTCAGTATGCTGAATATTCCAGGACTAGTAATATTAGCTAATATTTTATCGGTTAGCCTGTGTCCCCAACTTCTAGGACCATACTTGGAAGAAAGAAAAAAAAAACTCCACTAAATGGACATTTATTTATTTTAAAAAAAAGTATGTATATGCACTACCAGGTCAATACATCATGTACTAATATAAGACACACACACAGAGAAACATTTAATTGGATTGTTTTGCTTTTTTCCCCTGCTCTTGAATTAAATGGTATTTTGGATATTAATCCCTTATGAGACATAGAGTTTGCAACTATTTTCTCCCATTCAGCAGGTTGCCTTTTCATTTTGTTGATGGTTTCCTCTACTGTGCAAAGGTTTTTTAGTCTAACGTAGTCCCACTTGTTTATTCTTCACTTTTGGTGTCAAATTCCCCAGTATCATCACTGGCACCGAGGTGAAGGGGCCACTGCCTGTTTTTTCTTCTAGGAGTTTCATGGTTTCAGGTCTTACGTTCAAGTCTTTAGTCCACTTGGAGTTTATTTTTGTGTGTGCCGGGAGATGGTGGTCCAATTTCATTTTTCTGCCTGTGGCTGTCCACTTTTCCCAACAGGAAAATATAAAACACAAGACAAAGAGAATGCATATAAAGGGAAATCCTTGTACCTTTTCCCCCTTGAACCTATAACTCTCCTTCTGCATTTCCTGGAGGGCACCCTTCCTCCACTTGGGAGCTCCAAAAGTAGGTAAGTAGAAGACAGTGGATTTTTGCCTTTAAAAGACATCACGACTTGGGACACCTGGGTGGCTCAGTCGTTAAGCATCTGCCTTTGGCTCAGGTCATGATCCCAGGGTTGTGGTATCGGGGCTCCCTGCTCAGCTGGAAGCCTGCTTCTTCCTCTCTCACTATCCCCTGTTTGTGTTCCCCTTCTCTCTCTCTCTTTGTGTGTGTCAAATAAATAAATAAAATCTTAAAAAAAATAAAAGACATCATGACTTTTATACATGCTAATATTCCCACAGTCCTTGAAATGAAGACTAGCCATACATTATTAACCTTGGAAGCAAAAAAAAAAAGAAAGAAAGAAAAATTGCGGGGTGACAATTACCTCGGTTTGCCCAGGACTTGAGTGCTCTCCCATGATACGGGGTCTTCAGTGCAAAACCAGGTAGTGTTCTGGGTGCGCCCCGTCACCCTACTAGTCTAGAACAGTCCTATTTTGTAGAGAAAGCAAAAGAGTGTTTGGAAAAGCACTGAAAGAGGTTCATCCAAAATATTAGCAGTGATTATCACTGGGTGATAGTATTTTACTTCTGTTTATTAAATGATTTGTTTTGGGTTCGCTTGCCTGTATTAAATATTTTCTCGGGAGAAATATGTATTATTGTGTGGAGATCAAGAAAGTTGAGCCTCCCATCGTGTGCAGGGCGCAGATGGGAGGCAGAATGAGGCCGAAGTCCTGTGGCAAGTTAGAGGGTGTGGGAGAACAAGGTGAGGGATGGGAAGCGACCTTGGATTTGGCAGTGATGGCGGGAAGGGGAGAAACGATGCTTGAGAGATGAGTGGGAGAGAAAGACTCAGCTGGTCCCAATACCCCCAGAGGATGCTGGGATAGAACCAAACCCTGTACATATTACGTTTTTTTCCTAGACATGCATACTAATGATAAAGTTTAGTTTATAAATTAGGCAGAGTAAGAGATTAGCAATACCAGTAACAAAATAGAACGATCATAACAAGATATTGAAATGAAAGTTACAGGAATGTGGTCTGTCTCCTGGAAAATATCTGATCACGCTCTACTCACCCTTCTTGGGATGACGTGAGATGAGAAAATGCCTGAGGGATGAGATGAAGCGAGCATGTGACATAGCTTTAGGCGACTGCTCACCTTCTGATAAAACATCAGAAGGAGGGTCACCTGTTTCTGGACCACAACTGACCACCCAGGGCTGGAGCCTCAGAAAGCAAAACCACAGGTAGCCGCAAGTTTCTCAATGGTGCTGCTGAGATGGGTAATTTGGGAGAGGCGGCAGTTTTGAGAAGGAGGGCTAAAGAGGAGGGGTCAAGAATCTGCAGTCGGCTTGGTTTGAGATGCACGGACGTGCCCGTGGGACATGCAAGAGGAAACGGAGGAGATGGATTGATCACTGGAGCTCAAGCAGCCAGCTCTCTATAGCCCTGTTTGTTGGCTCAAGCCACCATGGCCAGTGCTCTCCCTTTGAAAAAATGTGCATTCAACAACATGCTCTACTGGCCTGGGCGTCCCTTCTGACTCATGGCCTAGTATGAAAGGAGTTAAGTTTAAAGACCCTGGACAGTAATCTGTTGCTATCTCCTGTAGGCAGCAGCCGATGACTCATCTGCATAATATAGAAAGTTTCTCTTCTCTACCTTTTAGCTGATAAAAAAGAAAAAAGGCTTGGGCAGCCCCTTATCACTTTTTCCTCTCCAGAATCAGTGTGGTGATTTCAATACTTTGAACTGTATTGAGATTTGTTTTATGGGCCAGCATCTAGCGTATCTTGGTGTGCCTGTGATAATGGCTACTCCGTGGTTGGATGGTGTGGGCTCTACATGTCAATTAGGGAAGTCAGACGACAGAATTGTTCAAGTTTTCTTTATCCGTGCTGACTTTATGCCTACATGTCTTCTCAAATATGGGAGTGTTCAAACTTCCAACTCTACTTGTGGGTTTGTCTATTTCTCCTTTTTGGGTTGCCAGGTTTGCTTTATGTATTTTGAAGACATGTTAGTAGAGACATACATATCTGGGAGCTATATCCTCTTGACTGTTGATCCATTTCTCATTAATACTTTTTTTTAAAGATTTTATTTATTTGACAGAGTGAAACACAGACAGAGAGGGAACACAAGCAGGGGGAGTGAGAGAGGGAGAAGCAGGCTTCCCGCCGAGCAGGGAGCCCGATGTGGGACTCGATCCTGGGTCTCCGGGATCATGACCTGAGCCGAAGGCAGTCGTCCAACCAACTGAGCCACCCAGGCGCCCCTCATTAATACTTCTTAATCTCTGGTCATATCCCTTGTTCTGAAATCTACTTTGCCCGATGTTAATATAGTCAGTTTTCTTATGACTAGTATTTTCTGACTATATATTTTTTCATCTTATTTTTAACTTCTCTTTCAATTGAAAGTGGGTTTATCATAGGCAGCATGTAACTGAGTCTTGCCTTTAAAATCCAGTCTATCTGTGTCTTTAAATTGGATGGTTTAGACAGTTTGCATTTAATGTAATTATCAATAAGGTGGGGTTTAAATCTTTCTTAGAATGCTAAGCAAAAAAATTCAGTCGGAGAGAAAGATAAATACCAAATGATTTCACACATATGTGGAATTTAAGAAACAAAATAAACAAGCAAAGGGGGAAAAAGAGAGAGAGAAGCAAACCAAGAAACAGACTCTAACACATAGAGAACAAACTGATGGTTGTCAGAGGAGAGGTGGGTGGGGGGATGGGAGAGATAAGGATTAAGGAGGCACTTGTCCTGATGAACACTGAGTAATGCACGGAATTGTTGAATCACTATATTGTTCACTCAAGACTGATATAACACTCTATATTAACTATACTGGAATTAAAATAAAAAATCTGATAAAAATTTATGATGGAAAAGTATACTCATCTAAATAAAATTAAATAAGTTGTAAAAAAAGTCTATCTTGCTACTTGCTCTTTATTTGTCCCATCTCTTCTTTTAATTTTCTTTTGCCTGGCTTCTTCCGGATTAATTTTTATTATTCTATTTTGTTTTCACTCTTTGTTCTATTTTTTAAAAGGATTTTTATTTATTTGAGAGAGAGATAGATAGAGAGAGAAAGAGAGAATGAGCATGGAGGTAGGGGCAGGGGGAGGGGCAGAGGGAGAGGGAGAAGCAAACCTCCCCCACTGAGCAGGGAGCATGATGCAGGGCTCAATCTCTGGACCCTGAGATCATGACCTGAGCCAAAGAAGATGCCTAATTGACTGAGCCACCCCTTCTCTCTCTTTGTTCTATTTTTTTAGTGGTGCTTAGGGTTAATTAAATGTGCCTTACCTTATCACATCATATTTGCATAATATTATGTCACTTCACATATTTATTAGGGTCTGATCAGAAAAACAGAACTACTGGAAATGATCTAGAACACAGGATTTATTATAGGAATTTGACCTTATATAATTATAAGGAGCAGGCTAAACAATCTGAAGAAGGCCATTTTCTTTGTGTCTGGTGCTGGTATACCACTGACTGAAGGGAAGGAAGTTGGGAAGGGGAGATGGATTTAATGTGGGAAAGAGTGGGTGAAAGGAACAAACCAGCACCCACAAATCATCTCTCATCTCCTCTAAGATGCCAACTTCAATGATGTGAATGGCCTATAAGACAAATGGGCTTTTCATCGTTTAGCTACACACACCTAGTCTAGGGATCGGAGAAACTTGAAGGACAATCCAGCAGGAGATAGAGGACCTGTCGCCCCAACTCCTGCCTTACAACAACAAGGTGACCCAGCAGTTAGGTGATAGAGTGTGTGAACTCTGCCTGCTGTTCCTGTAACAACATTTTGATTGGGGTGGGGGAATCAAGTGGCAATTGCTTTATTCCACCTTCGAGATGTTGCACAAAATGTCTTCTGTGACTTGCACTAACTTGGAATTATATAGGGAGAGGAATTCTGGGAAACAGAGTTCCCAGGATAGCTTAGCTGAGTTGACCCAAGACAAATCTACTACGATAGGTCACATAAGAAACTTGTACCAGCAGTACATTGCCATTTCCCATTCTGTCCTTTTTGTGTTATTGTTGGCATACATTTTGCTCTTTCATACATTGTAAACCCCAGAATACACTGTTAATATTTTGTTGATCTCTTTTTTTTAAAATATTTTATTTATTTGACAGAGAGAAACACAGCTAGAGAGGGAACACAAGCAGGGGAAGTGAGAGAGGGAGAAGCAGGCTTCCTGCCGAGCAGGGAGCCCGATGTCCGACTCGATCCCGGGTCTCCGGGATCATGACCTGAGCCGAAGGCAGTTGTCCAACCAACTGAGCCACCCAGGCGCCCCTATTTTTTGTTGATCTCTTAAAGAAATTGACAAATGAGGAGAAAAAAGACCTTTACATTTATTAATGCATTTATTATTTTGTGTAGATTCCAGTTTCCATCCAGTAATATTTTCCTCTCACCTGAAGAATTTCCTTTATTATTTCTTGTAGTGAAGGTCTGCTGGTGATGAATTCTCTCAGGTTTTGTTTTTCTGAAAAAAGGTTTTATTTCTTCTTCATTGTTTAAAAGATATTGTCGCTGGAAATCTAGAACTTTAGGTTGAGAACTTTTTCTGTCAGTGCTTTAGAGAGGTTCCATTGTCTCTTGGCTTGCATAGTTTCTGATGAAAGGTGTTCTCTTTTAAATTTTATCCATCCATCTATATATGTCTATCTATATATCATCCACCTATCTGTCTGTCTATTTAGAGAGAGCACAAGTGTGGAGAGGGGCAGAAGGAGAAGGAGAGAGAGAATCTTGAGCAGACTTCACCCTCAGCATGGAGCCCAACATGGGGCATGATCTCATGACACTGAGATTACTACCTAAGCTGAAATCAAGAGTCAGATTCTTAAACGATTGAGTCACCCAGTTGAACCAAAGCCTTTTAATTCTTACCATTGTTCCTCTGTTAGTAACGTGATTTTTTTTCTCTCTTTGCTTTTAAGATTTTCTTGTTATTACTGGTTTTCAGTAATTTGATTACAATGTACCTTGCTGTAGGGTTTTTATATTTATTCCATTTGAGATTTATTGAATTTTTTTAATCTGTGGGTTTATAGTTTTTGGCATATTTAGAAAATGTTCAGATATCTTTTCTCCCAGCAAATTTTCTGTTTCTTTCCACCCCCCCTTTAATTACTCATGATAGACTACTTGATGTTATATCACAGATCACTAAGCTCTGTTTATTTTTTCTCAGTCTTTTCCCCTGTTGTGCTTTAGTTTAGGTAGATAATATTGTTATATCTCCTGGGTCAAGGATCTTTTCTTTGGCAGTGCCTAATCTGCTGTTAGATTCATCTAATGAATATTATATTTTATTTTATTTTATTTTAATTTTTCTTGGTAGGCATCAAGCAGTTTATTGAGCAATAGTAAAGTTTATTGAGTGAGAACTTTTTACAAAGCTCCTGAAGAAAGGAGGGGACCCGAGAGGGTTGCCCAAATTTTTTATTTTTGATATTATATTTTTATTTTTAGAAATTCCTTTTGACCCTTTTTTATGTCTTTCATTTCTCTCATTATGCTTATATTTTTCTTTAAATACATCAACATAATTATAGTAACTATTTTAATATCTCTGTGTGTTAATCTCATCATCTCTGTTGCTTCAGGGTCCATTTCTATTGACTGATTTTTCTTCTGGCTATGGGTCCCATTTTCCTGATTCTTGGCGTATTTAGTAATTTCTGACTGGATGCTGGACATTATAGACGTTATGTAGTTGAAGATTTCAGTTTTGTTGTCTTCTTTTAAAGAGTGCTGGGTTTTGTTGTAACAAGCAGGTAGGTTACTTACAAATCAGCTTGCTCTCTTGGAAGCCTGTTTTTAAGCTTTGTTATAACTGGTCTGGACTAGCCCTCACTCTAGGGATAGCTCAGCTTACAGTTAAGGCATGACACCTAGGAAGTCTTCAGGGGCTATTCTAGGTCTTCAGTGACGTCTCACCAGGCTGGCTGGTCACAACTCAAATGTCTCCTGTCTGGTGTGAGCTCTGGGAATTGCTCAACTTTCAACTTTCTAGTTTTTCTTTACTCAGTATCATGGAGCTTCACCCTAGTGCTCAGCACAGTGCCAAAAGGCAAGATGAAGCTTTTTGGAGTTCTTTTTGGGCACAGCTTCCTCCTTTCTAGAACTCTGCCACACAAGTTCTAGATGGATGCCTGAACTCCAATCTCCACACCCTCTAATCAACAAGATTGCTGTAGTCGGCTTAGGATAACTTTCCTAGAACCCTGGTCTGGAATATGACTCCATGCAGAAAACCAGGACAATTAAAAGCTCACCTCACTTGTTTCTCTTCTCTTAGGGATCACATCCTTCCATGCCTGTTTTTAATTGTTGGAAAACAATTGTTTCCTATATCTTCAGCCATTTTCTAGTCATTCTGCATGGGTAGGTAAGTTGAATCCTTGTTATTCTATCACAGCCAGAAGCAGAGGTCAGGAACTGATATAAAGAAAAGCTCTCTGATGGCTCTTTAAGTGTCACCCCCTCTCATGAAGTTCTTAATTTCTGTCTCTTCTGTGTTTTATGCCATTACACTCTGCCTTGACTTACAATCACATACATATGTGAGTCGGTGGACTAAAGGAGCCATGAAGGTGAGCAGAGACTCTCTTAGTAGCTTCTCTGAGTCTAGTACATGATAGACCTTTGGGAAGTAGGACTGAGTTTCCTTGTGTGGCAGTGAACTGAAGTGACCCTGATGAGGTAATGGGTATCTCAAGCTGAAACCCAGGAGGACTGGCTCTCTCCCTTGTGTGACCAATGGTAGGCATACTCCCAGGTAAAATCATGAGGGTGCACAATTCTCCCTTATTAGGCAGGACACCAAGCAATTGGTTAAAAGAATCCAAGCCTGTCCAGACTTGCCAAATACATCATTGTGACATTAGAGCTCACAAAGCTTCAGATCTTGGCATAATGGAAGGTCTTGACCACAGGTGCCCTGACATGTCACATGATCTCCCAGATTGAGGCCAGACCATTTCCCAAAGGGCAGGTCCTGGAGTGTCCAGGAACTCAGGCTGTTGCTGCTGTTGCCCACTTTCCCTGGAAATGGAGCAAGGATGGGGAGTGACAAGGTCTGGGTCCTTGCCCTAGCTAGGGGACCTTAATCAGCTGACTCAGTTTCCCCACCTGCAAGTGAAGCCTCAGACATGTTGGTCTCTAATGCCTTTTCCTGCTCTCACAAGCTGGATCTCACAATGGTCCTGGAAGTCTGTGATTCCCTCAGCTGCTGAGTCTAGTCTTATCATTGGCAGTACTGGGACATTGGCTTTTTGTGGCTCTGTGATTAGAACAATCTGTAGCTCTTGAGTGATCCGTGATGCTGTGAACCTAACCTTCCATATTTCTGATGGCCACGGTCAGTGACAAGTAATGTAACATTGTCGTGTGGCTCTGTGATCCTGAGGCATTCATTCATTGATCTCCATCAGCAGCAGTGGTGCTGGTGAGCCTGGGACCCAGCTTCCTATCTGTTCAAGAACTCAAACCTACTCCTCATTCATTGCTTCCAGGGTCATTAATACAAGTGATTCATTTGCAGGAGCCAGTGAGAAACAGAGGTGTAGTGAATGCCAGCCTGGTCGCCTTCAGCCTGAAAGGGCTTGATTGTTTGCTTGCCTGAGAGAGCTGTTGTGCTCAGCTGGGCCTAGACTGGCTGGGTTGGCATGAGGGCACAGGGCCATGCTGGAGGGACATTCTGCCCTCCCCGCCCTTTATCCCAGATGACACTGTGCGCTATGAAGAGGGATGAGCCCACTGCTGATTCTGCCCCTGGTTCCTGGAGCCACTTCTGGCTGAGCTTGTGCCTGTTTTGTCAGTCCTGGGTGGTGGCCCTGGTTTGCCTGGTTTCAGGCCTGACCCCACCTGAGAGTCCTCTGGGCCCGGTTGTGCCGTCTGACTGGGGCCTCTGGACACACCCCCTGGAATAGCTTCTTTCCATTTCATTTTCCTGTAAGCGTGGACCCAGATGCTTCTCCCTGACCTTTGGCCTGTAGATCTGGAACAAACCTCCGGTAATCCCGTAATTCTCTCCCTGACCCTGTTTACAGTCAGATCCTGATCCCCAGGGATAGGCCAGAGGAGAAAGGACTCCCCACTCTGTCACCTGTTCCCGTAGGGCAACTCGCATCCCCTCTCTGAGCTGTGGGCTTGTCAACCTATGAAATGGGAGCGTGGGACCTCCCTCCGCGTGGCTGTGGGGAGAAATCCATGAGCACCTGTGTGCAAATGTGCTCTGGGCACAAAGGCTTAGGGATTACAGTGCAGACAATGGGAATAGGGTGGTTTCTCCAGGAGCCCATGTGAGCCTGTCTCCTGTACCACACCTCAGAGGGGTCCTCTGGCCCAGGGGGGGTGTCTGATGGGCATCCGGGTCTGCCTCTCCTGGTAGGAATTAAAGACTTGGTCCTTCTGACAAGGAAGAATGCAGTCAGGAGAAATTCATTCATTCATTCATTCATTCATTCAACATTCATTACTTCATTGGCTCATTCATTCATACATTGCCAGTCACTGTTTTTGCCACTGGTTTTTGTCTTGGCAATTCTACCTTGAGAGTGATTTCATTATACTCTGGACTTGGAGTGGCGTGGGGTAGGGAAATGCAAGGGGCCACACCAGCCCAGCCCTCCTGGAGGGAAGTGTTCCAGGCAGGGGTTAAGAGGGAGCATGTTGGCATCAGGCACCTATGGGTCTCTGCCATTACTCTCCTCGCTGAGCGGACTTGGGCACATTACTTGGTCTCTCAGAGTCTCTGGCAACTAAACTGTAAAATGGGGGAAAGTAATGGGGATCCCCCTGCCAGTGTTGCTGTGAGGCCTGAATGGAATCAGTTATAGTCCTGGGGGGGGCAAGGATGGGCTCCTTAAGTGGAGTGGACGCTAAGGTCACAGGAATCAGGAGACCAGTTGGAATTTCATCTCTGCCACTTGTGGGCCAAGGGGCCTTGGGCAAGCCACTTGGCCTCTCCTGCCTCAGTTTTCTCTTCTGTCAAATGGGACTCATAGAAATATTGTGAGGTTAAAAATTTTTTAAAGGTAGACCATGTAGCACAAGGCCTGACATGTGGAAAACCTCAATCAACTGTAGCTGGTTGCATTATTAAATATTCCTCATGATACTTGAGGACTATTGAGGAACTTCTCAGGGAGGCATGTGCCCCTGGATGGCCTTGGAGAGACTGGCCACATGGGAAGCAGGGATTTGTCTTGGAGCTTGGGATTTCTTTATATGGAAGGAGTGTCCCACACCTGTCTCCCAGTTGGCCCCACTGGAATTTCTAGATTCCTAAGTTACCGGTGAAGGAGGCACCCCTCCTTGCCCCTTGAGTTTCCAGGAAGGGTTTGGTCTCTGTTTTGGTGCCTTGTTGTGGGGTTTCCATGGGGAAACGGAGCTTGAAGATCGCATTGATCTCAGCTGCAACACCCCTGGGACCAAACCCGGCTCACCTTCCGGTGTGGGAGGGGGGAGGGGCAGGGCACAACCAGGGCGGGGCCTTGATCAAAAACTCGTAACGGGTCAGCACTGCTGAGCTCCAGATGAGCAAGAGGACAGCCCGATCCAGGGTCGTGCCCATCTGGGCGCATAGACTTCCTGGCTCTGATGTCAGAGTTCTGTTCCCTGTCTGTCCCAGTCTGTTCCAGTTCCCAATGTCTTGGGCTGCCAAGGGGTCCAAGAGTGAATATGAGCCTGGTACCCAGGCTCCAAAGCATGCATTCATTCACTTATTCATTCCAGATCTCACGAGATTTCTGCACTGGCATTCCCGGGGAACAGTGGTGGACTTGTCCTCAAGCAGCTCACAGTCCCGACGACGCGGGAAAATTATAACCCAACTGAAACAGCAGTGTTATGGAAACTCTTTTTTAAAATTTTTTTTATTTATTTTAATTAATCTCGACACCCCATGTAGGGCTCGAACTCATGACCTTGTGATCAAGAGTCACATGCTCTTCCAATGGAGCCAACTAGGTGCCCGCGACAGTTCTTTTGTGTTTGAGCATAACCCCTTTATAAAAAAGAACATGATGAAAATAAAGAAAATTTCCCCCAGGAAATGTAATAAGCACAAAAGTTTTCATACAATTTTACGATATTTGAGGATTCCCCAGACACCCAATCAAGAACCTCAGATCAAGAATTCCTCAGCTCTATGGGGCGCCTGGGTGGCTCAGTCGTTAAGCGTCTGCCTTTGGCTCAGGTCATGATCCCAGAGTTCTGGGATCAAGCCCCGCATCAGACTCCCTGCTCAGTAGGAAGCCTGCTTTGCCTTTTCTCACTCCCCCTACTGTGTTCCCTCTCTAGCTGTGTCTCTCTGTCAAACAAACAAACAAACAAATAAATAAATAAATAAAATCTTTAAAAGAAAAAAATATTCCTCAGTCCTACTGGGAAAATGGCTGAAAGAGCCAAGACAGGAAGCTATAGAAATGCAAACTTAAGGAATGCTCCTTAGTCTAGGAATTCAGGAAAGACAGCCTGGAGAAGTCCTACTTACTCATTCAACAAGCACTTCCTGAACACCTATGAAATGCCATCCATTGGTGAGATGCCACCAAAGAAAAAGACCAAGTCCCTCCTCTCTTGGAACTTATGGTCTAGTGGGGACAAACAAAAAAATAAATAAACAAGCAAATCAATGAGTACAGGGATGTCTGGAGGTGACAAGGAGCTTGCTTTAGGGGAAGTGCCAGCCAGAGGGAACAGTTAATAGAAAGGTCCTGGGGTGGCTGTGAAAATACAGGGCTGAAAGAACGCATGAAGGAAAGCTAGTGTGGCTGGAGCTTAGCGAGTAGTGGGAGATGGGCGAGGTTGCTGGGCAAAGACTGTATCCCACAAGCCGTGGGGGCCAGGGTAGGGATTAGGATTTTGCTGGGGAGTCCTGTTTCTCTTTAAGCTCAGAATTTTACATTTTTATAACTAAAAGCAATGTGCACATTTTCACAGCTGCCTTTTTAAAAATCCTATAATGCTTGATAGGTGTTGAATTAATTTATCTTCATCTGCTCTATAGGGTTATATGGCCCATAGACTTATCCATTCTTATACTGATGGACCTTTGGGCTCTATCTTGTTTTGGGATTGCAATTGAATCTGAAATCTTGAAATGGAACATCAGTGGGTTGAAGGGTATGCACATTTTCAATCTTATAGGAAGTTGCCGGATGGCTCTCTGAAGTTCATGTACTAATTTAGATTCCCACTAGCAGCGTCCGAAAATTTTCGTTTCTTTATATCTGTGCCAACAGTTGATATTGTCACCCTTTTAAGGTTTTGACAATGTTTTGGGTGTAAAATGGTAACTCATTTTAATTTGCATTTCTGTGATTACTAGCGAGGTGAAACGTGTAATTTCCTATTTATTGGCTCTTGGGAGTTTCCTCTCTTGAGAATTGTCTGTTCATATCCCTTGTCATTTTCCCACAAGGATTTCTCTTTCCAATTGATTGGTAGAAGTTGTTTATATATTTGAGTTACTAATCCATTGTCTTATAAATGTTGCAAAGCTCTTCACCCACGCTGTTTACTGGAGGGTTTTAGGGAGAGGAGTGACATGCTCTGATTTACATTTTTAAGGATCACTCCTCTAGCTACTGTATGAAGAACAGATGGGGATGATGGGCATGAATGAAAGCGGGTAAACCAGTTAGAGGGTCATTGCGGTGGTCCCATGATGAGCGATGGTGGCCTTGACTAGGGTGGTAGGAGGGGAATAGGGAAAGGTGGACAGTTCCAGAGTACATTTTGGAAGTAGGGTTGCTAGAACCTGCTGGTAGATTTGGTGTGGGGCAAGAAGAAAAAATAGAAATCAGGATGACTCTTTTTTTTTTTTTTTTTTAAAGATTTTATTTATTTGACAGCGAGAAACACAGCGAGAGAGGGAACACAAGCAAGGGGAGTGAGAGAGGGAGAAGCAGGCTTCCCGCCGAGCAGGGAGCCCGATGTGGGACTCGATCCCGGGTCTCCGGGATCATGACCTGAGCCGAAGGCAGTCGCTCAACCAACTGAGCCACCCAGGC
>PITA01004882.1:103490-117640 GCA_004023965.1 Spilogale gracilis | reverse complement strand
TATGTGTTAATCTAGAATTATATGTGCAGCTAAAATATAAATTAAGAAAGTGAGTAAAAGGAAGACAATTCAGACAAATAGAAATTTATTAAGTGACTCTTGCAGTGGATGAATTTCAAGAAAGAAAAACAGATCTTAAAGGCACATGAAAACAATAAAGAGAAATGTACAAATATATAAATAAACATGTGGATAATTTAAAAAAAAAAAAAAAAACAAACATAAGTGAGGGACCCCTGGGTGGCTCAGTTGGTTGAGCGACTGCCTTCGGCTCAGGTCATGATCCCAGAGACCCGGGATTGAGTCCCACATCGGGTTCTCTGCTCGGCGGGAAGCCTGCTTCTCCCTCTCTCACTTCCCCTGCTTGTGTTCCCTCTCTGGCTGTGTTTCTCTCTGTCAAATAAATAAAATCTTTAAAAAAAAAAACAAACATAAATGAATCTTAATGCTCCAATGCACCCAGAACATTGTGATGAAGAATAAAACTACAGGACAGGAAAACAAAGTTGGGTCACCAGTGTACATAAGCCAAGCCAAAGACGGAGAGCAGTGTTTATATCATTTCTTTTTTTTTTTTTTTTAAAGATTTTATTTATTTGACAGAGAGAAACACAGCCAGAGAGGGAACACAAGCAGGGGGAGTGAGAGAGGGAGAAGCAGGCTTCCTGCCGAGCAGGGAGCCCGATGTGGGACTCGATCCCGGGTCTCCAGGATCATGACCTGAGCCGAAGGCAGTCGCTTAACCAACTGAGCCACCCAGGCGTCCTGAAAAGGTTATATCATTTCTTAAATGCATTAAATAGGGGACGCAGGTGGGTCTGATTCTTGATCTCAGCTCAGGTCTTGATCTCGGAGTCGTCAGTTCAAGCCCAGAGTTGGGCTCCATGCTGGGTGTGGAGCTGACTTAAAAAAGAAAAGAAAAAACATATTAACCAGGTCGACTAGGAAGATGCTGAAAAGGAGAACAGCGAGGGGAGACCCGCTCCTGAAATATATCATATTGAACACATGTAGGAGAACTTCAGTTATTAAAACAACTTGAACAGACTGACGGATGGAATAGAAAAGAGACTGTGCACCAGGCTGTCCCATACGGGGATTTTGTATTTGGCATAAGAAACCCTCAAATGGACGGGAGAGGGAAGATGAAGCGATTGGTGAGGGAGGCTGGGAAAACTCGGTGGTCGTTGGAGTCAGGCCTCACACTACACAGGGGTATAGGACAGGAGGCATTCCAAACGGGCTAACTATGTAATAGTTTAAATGGGAGGAGGTGGAAGAGAACAGAAGGACTCAGAAGAGGACTGGTTCCTCAAGGGGCTTCTGCTATATTTCTTGTGGGACAGCGGCCCGCTGGATAACATGCTAAGTTTTTTGTTTTAAGATTTGTTTTGATTAACTCTAATGGGGGCAGGGGCAGAGGGTGAGAAAAATTGCCATCAGACTCCCCATTGAGTACAAAACCCAATTTGGGACTTGATCTCACGCCCTCGGGATCAGGAGCTGAGCAGAAATCAAGAGTTGGATGCTTCACCGAGACTCCCAGCCTCCCCTGGAAATGGTGTTATCTTGCCTGTGCCTTCTGCCTCGCTTCCTCTCACAGCCCTTCCTATGGCCTAGGGCCCTCCATCTCCAGATAATGGCTAGTATGGCCTCCTGTTGCTCACCAGGTTACCTGGCTAAGACACAGGAGAAAGCCTGGTGGACTTCCTTTGTAATCTTGGGGTGAGAAAGGCCCTCTCCCTAGGACTCGACATGACATCGTAGAGTCCTAGAAGAAAAGATTGGTTAATTCAAGTACATCAAAATAAGAACACCATAGACTTAGGCAAAGGCTGACCACAAACTCTGGGATGTAATTACCATTCTTATCTCAGACCAGGGGTTAATATGCCTAAGGTATAAAGACCTCCTGGAAATCAACAAAACAAAGACACACAACTCCCTAGAAGAGTGGGCTAAGGATTGTAAGGTTTGCAGAGAAGGAAATACTGTTGGCCCTTATGCCGGCAAAGACCCCCCAAAATGGGGTAGGGCTTTGAAAAGACATTTCGCAAAAGGTTACCCATGGCCAGTATGCACACAGAAGGCTGCTTGACATCCCTAATCATCAGGGAAATACAGATTGATTCTGATTGGATAATAGAATGGCTGTAATTTTATTTTATTTTATTTTTTAGATTTTATTTATTTATTTGACAGAAACACAGCCAGAGAAGAAACACAAGCAGGGGGAGTGAGAGAGGGAGAAGCAGGCTTCCTGCCAAGCAGGGAACCCAATGTGGGGATCCTGGGACTCCGGGATCATGACCTGAGCCGAAGGCAGCCACTTAACCAACTGAGCCACCCAGGCGCCCAGAATGGCTGTAATTTTAAAGATGTACAAAGTGTCGATGAGTATAGGAAGCTATTGGAATTCTTGGGACTGTAGCACAGCACAACTACTTTGAAAAGCAGCTGGCTAGTTTCTTTGTATTTATTTCAGAGAGAGAGCGCATGTGCATGAGAGGGGAGACCTGCCAGAGGGAGTAGCAGACTCCCTGCAGAGCTGGGAGCCGGATGCGGGGCTTCATCCTGGGACTCATGACCTGAGCTGAAGGAAGACGCTTCACCAACTGAGCTCCCCCGCGTGCCCCCAGTCAGTGTTAACATCACATGACTACAAGCATGCAGAAAGAGAAGGGTTTGGTCAAGCCCTCTCCTGGCTGTGTGTCCAGGCTGCATGTCCAGGCTGTGAAAAGTCCTCCTGCAGGAAGAGGCCAGAGCTGGGAGAGAGAGGGGCATGTGGGGCTCTCCCAGCCAGCCCTCCCAGGCATCCCACGCCTGCCCAGCGTCAGGGGCCAGTGGATCACATTGGCAAGAAGAGCCAGATTCTGCTAGTCCCCCCCAGCCCCCCGCCTCCCCGGCCCATCTGTCCGGCTCAGACACAGACGCCTACAGAGGTGTGTGTCTTCCTCAGCTGCCGGGGGGATGGGTCGGCTGTGCGAGTGAGCTAGCCCTGGCTGTCTCCTACCAGCTGCCTCTCTTCCTCTCTCTGCCACTCCCCAGGGGCGGGCCTCTCCAGGCATGGCCGCTGACCCAGCATCGAGGGGGAGCCTTGCGCCCACCATCACCCCCAGGAATGCTGCGGCCACTGCCCAGGCTGCAACTACTGCGTGGCTGACATGCTGGACCCTCAAGCTGCATGCTGGGCAGTGGTCTGTGGCAGCGCAGGAAGGACAGCCTCTTCCAGAATGTTCCCAGGGAGGTCCTGAAGCAGGGCTGCCTGTGTGCGCTAAAGGCTGGGTACAACACAGCTGACCCCCCGATTCCCATTGCAGCCCAGATAAAGGGTCTGATGCCTTCCCAGTGGCCCATACACATGTCACGCCAAGAGCCCGAGATCCGCTGAGCCTGGTTAGCTGCGGACTTTGCTGTTATGGGACATAATCACATTGTCTGGGTCCTTTTGAGTGGAGAATTTTGTTTTGAGCAATCGGAAGTATCCTAATGGATTCTGTTGAATTAGAGAATTTAATGAATACAGCTTTTCGTCTTCTCACCCTCCCTGGTCCACAGAGAGCAAAACAAGTGAAAATCCATGTGGCAAGTCCCCCATGGGGCTCCCAGCCCCCCTTCCCCTTGGACCACACGGTGACAGCCCCTCAGCAGCTCCCATGTCCCGGCAAGTGGCCTGGTGGGCCATGACTTCAGACTTACAGGACGGTGGAGTGAAAGGGCAGAATAAGTCTGACTCCATCTTGTGTGCTGCGCCCTCCATCTTGTATAAACCCCCAGCCAGACCTATCCCCAGAAAAACCGCGTGCAAATGTAAGAATATTGCTTGACCCTGGCCTCACCCACCCCTGAGTTAACCAACAAGCCAACAAAAATGTAGAAGGACTTTATTAAAGTCCAAGTGAGCTGACCACATCTCACCACCTGCACAACTGGCTTCTGGCCAATTGGCCTAAGCCACGAACATCACCCCACTTCACCCCACAAACTGCTCACAGACCCGCATAAAGCTACTGTGTTCTTGAAACTCGGGGCTCTCTCTCTCTCTTTCTCAGCAACTCACCGTTGCGTCGATGGATATGAGAGATTGAGCCCGAGCTAGTTTGAATAAAGGCTCTTTGCTTTTGCGTTGGATTTGGCTCCCTGGTGGGTTTGGGGAATCTCAAAATCTGGGCATTTCAGGAGGGCAGAGGTGGCATCCAGACAGGCCCTGAAATCTTCTTACTGCTGGTAGGCCACCAGCACTTTGTTTGGCCTCCTCCCAAGGTCTTACCTGTAAACTGGAGAGAGTGCAGTATCCACCCCCAAAGAGTCCCCCATTCATAACCCAACCCCCACATGCCCAGTGCTGCCCACACGCCTGTGTCTGGGGCACCAGGACACATCGTAAAGATCCCAGGACCCAGGAGGGAAGAGCTGTGTTCCATAGATGTTGGCTTCCTTCTTTTACACCGGAAGTCAGGGAGCTGTAAATTTCTGGGGCTCAGGATGCCAGGCCCCTGCCTGCCCTCCCACAGTTGAGAAGCCAGAGAAGCGTTCTTCCCTTCTGCCTCCTTCCCATGTCTCATGGTCCAGTGCCTTTTCCCCCCCAAAAGGGGTGGCTCTGTGCCGGTCATAAGGAGCCCATGCTTGCCCCTCTCCCCTCGCTTCTGCCTGGTCCCCAGCATGTCAACACCTCTGTGTATCCAGGCAAAAGGGACGGGGCCAGCTCTGCGTGCCCCCACCCCAGGGCATGAGATGGGTCTCTGTGTGCAGCTCAGACCCCTCTGAGCAGCTGGAGGGGAGGGAATCAGCAAGACAGTACTAGAGCCTCCCCAGAGAATCACTGGGTCGGCCATTAACTTAATTCTCCTCAGCAGATGTCTCCTTGAGTTTTATGAAAACCTATTTCCCTCTGGTAGATGAGGGCAAATCAGTTCGGAAGGCTGATATTCCCTGGGGACCTTGCCTCGGAAGAAGGGGGTGTGGGCTGCTCCTGTCACGGCTATCCCGCGTTCTGACCCAAGCAGTGACCTTCCTGGTCCCTCTTTCCCATTCCCGCTTGGTTCTGCCTACAAACAGACTTCTCATCACGGAGTCTGGGTCCCCTCCAGGGTGATGGAGGACCGGCCATTCCTATCCACGTCCATGATGGATGAATCCCCCCACACTGCAGCCCTCCCAGGCTCTGGGACCCCCATGACCCCCCCCACACACACTGCAGGCCCAAGATGACAGAAGACCCCACAGCTCTGGGGCCCTCCAGAAGAAAGACCCAGAGCCACGAGGCTCACCTCCTCGGGCAAAAATCTCAGACCTCCATCACTTGGGCTGAGAGGAAGAGGATGGACAGAGTTCACCCTCCTCCGAGCCCTGGCAGAATTAAGCCAACAGCTCCACGGGGAAGCCTGGCAGTCTCGACAGGGATAACCTAATTTGATTCCCATCCCCGCTCCGCGCAGTCTCCAGCAGGGACAGTGTCTTCATTATGGTGCTGGAGTGTGGCGCCCGCAGCTGCCCACCCAGCCTCCGGCTAATTGGAAATTGATGACAGCCTCTCAGTGACGGATAGGCTGTGCCTGGCCCCAGGACGTTCCCGCAGTCCAGCTCCCTCTCCTGCCAGGCACTGTGTTGTTCCAGCCATTCCAGCCCATCCCGGGGACACGGCACTAAGCCTTCCCTGGGGGTCCAGGTGCCCAAACAGGGAGCGACGTCACTGGCCCGCTCATGCAGTCCGTTTGCCCTGCAGGGCCCCCCCCCCACTTCTTGCATGAGCCTCAGACTCCACAAGGGTACGCATAGCAACACTGAGCCCCAGCCGGGGCCACAGCTCAGGAGCCAAGCCCTCCCGATCACATCCCTGTCCCCTGCCCGAAGCCAGGGCTGCTGTTGCAGTTATCACTCAACAGTGCATGGATGAAAGAGTGACAAGAGCCCCCAGGAGCCCCTGCCTGTGGGAGTCTCAAGAGACTGTGTCCTGGGGACAGGGAGACCAGATCCTTGGTCTTCAGGAAGGAGGTTTCTGGCCCCAGCCCTGAAGGGCCACCACGGGAAGTGGCATTCAAACACCCCACTTTTGGGGGACCACACTCTTCCTCCCTCCGGGGCTGCCTGTCTCTGGCCTCCACACCCCAGGCCGCTCAGCTGTCCCAGCCTCCCAAAGAGGGGACTCTAGGGAGGGAGGGGTCCTCCTCAGCCCAGGGCACCTGCTCGTCCCCTCTGCCTCAGCGGCCCCTACAACCTAGCTCTCCTTCTGTTTCTCTGCCTCCCTGCCACCCCCTGCTGCTCTCACTGGCCCCATCACCGCATCCACCCCACCCAGTCTCTCTTTCCAGGGACTGAGAGTCTCGCTGTGGGACTCGTGGCCGAATTATTGAACACTTTCATTTATTTGGCAGACGTCGGTCCCACAGTCCGCTCGAAGGTATAACGCAGCGCCCAGAGGGCTGCAGGGAAGTGGCGGGCGGTGGGGGGGCGGTGCGGCAGGACTGAGCTGCCTCCCCCACAGGGCCTTCTCAGGACTTCTCAGTGTGGCCCAATGCCAGGATCGCCATGATCCCCCCAGCCCCACCGCAGGCCAGTTAAATAAAGTATCAGTATGTTTGAACAGCTTCCCTAGGGATTCCAAAGCACAGGTAAAGGAGAGAACAGCAGGCTCAGCTGTGACTGCTGGGTTGGGGGTGCCCGTGGGCAAAGAGGTGTCAGGCCGGCCACACACCTCCCCTGTGAGGCTGTGAACATCCAGAGGACCAGGGGACAAGGTATGGGGCCTGGGCCAGTGTCCCCAGCTCTAAAGGAGGAGGTCGCCCTGCAAAGCTCATGTTTCTGGAGACAGAGGGCGTCCCTACTGCTCAGATGCCCCAGAGAGTAATGGGCGAGGGGAAGGGAAGGCCCCTTGCCTTTGTTTCCTTTCTTATTAAGGAGACTCCCCGCCCTGCACCCCCACCATCCTCACCCTCTAAATCCTCCCTGTTCACAAAGACACCTTTGATTCATTCAACAAGCAAATACGCAGCACCCACTGTGCTCTGAGCTCTGGTTTCTGCAGCAGGAAGAAGAGCCATGACCCTTGACTGAAGCTGCTCCCAGAGCAGAGGGACCCTGGGAATCAGGGCTCTTCTTGCAGAATGGGAAGTCATGGGGACCTTGGGCTCTTAAATCAACCCCAGCTCTGCCCAAAGGGGCTTGAGGTTTCCTGGGAGGGCATGACACCAAAGCCAAGTTTTAAGGGGGAGCAGGGCTCCTTGAATGCTTCCCCAAGACTCTCAGGGCCTCGGTGAACACCACCCGTGTCCTCCCGTGAGCACCACACCCTGGACTGTCTCCACCAGCCGACCGGGCTGCATCTGTGAGCCGAGGTGAGGCACTGGGGTTGCCAGGAGGGGGTCTTCCTCAGTCTGGGAGCTGGCACAGTGCCAGGTATATGGCAGGTGCCCCATACACAGTTGTGAGTAGGGTTCTTGTTTCTACTGGGAATGGAGCAGAGAACTAGAGTGTTCCCCGCGGCCCCATGCTTTTGGACTCAGGGGTCTCCAGGCACAGGTGGGGAGAGACAGGGACACAGGAGGATGGGGAGAGAGTGTGAGGGGACAGAAGAGAGGGAGAAAGCAGAAGGAAGCCCTCAAGTGATGAGCAGCTCAGAGTGGAAGAGAGAAACGTTGCCCCCGGCCCCCCAGGGGGGGCCTGAACAGCAGCTCTGCCAGCTGGAGGCCCATGTCCCCCCGTCCCAGGACGAGCCTGTCCAGCTAG
Source organism: Spilogale gracilis (assembly GCA_004023965.1). Lineage (NCBI taxonomy): Eukaryota > Metazoa > Chordata > Mammalia > Carnivora > Mephitidae > Spilogale > Spilogale gracilis. Next base: position 109,915 of record PITA01004882.1, on the reverse strand, counting down.
CCTGATGGGGGCTCTAGAATAGGGTTTTTAACACATAGCAACTTAGCCCCATCTGTCCCAGAGATCTCGATCTAGGCAGGCATCCAAGATGTGCGTTTCAGGGGAATAAAGGAAATTAATACGTGTCAAGTGGGTAGAAGGGCTCACGTAAGCACCCAATGAATGTTGGCTATTTTAACTCCCATTATACGAAAATTCGGTCGAATACACACACTCTGGGCAGAACGAGCTATACCCACTCTGAGAAGCCAGACCTGCCCATTGGGGCTTCCAACTTGTAAAGGAGACTAATGAACCCAGACCTGGGGCTGTGCCCTCAGCCGTGGGGGCCTGTCTTTCCTCCATCTGCCCACTGCTCTCTGTCCTTGGTGCCCACAGCCCTGGCCCAGGCCACCCTCCCCTCCCACCAAGACAGCCCCTGAGCTGCGTCTCCAGTCTTGCAACCCGGCCTCCGGGAGGGCTCATCCACATGCACCTCTTCCTGTCTTCCTGCCAGTTCCCAAACCTGTTCTAGAGTGTGAGGCCCCAAACAAGACAAGCGCCCCTGGGAAGGATTAGATCTCGGGGCTTCTGTGTTTGTGCGAGCAGGGGACGTGTGTAAGCCTTCCACACCATCTAGTGGACAGTGGGGCAACTTATTTCCAGGCTCAGGAAGCACCCTACCTCCTAAGCTCTAGTGAGGCTTCCCCAAGAACATAGCCAGGGATGCTCTCCACCATTCCAGTAAGGCCAAGGGGCACAGATGACTTCAAAGCAGCCGGCTGCTGGTCGATCAGGGGAAGGGAAGGGAGGGTTACTGTGGTGCCACGCGGAGCATCCTGGGCTTCTGGGGCCAACTCTGCGGCTAGCTGCCCAGCCGTGTCATCTCATGCCCCGGACCTCAGCTGCCTCGTCTGTGATGAGCAGCTTATTCGAGAGGAATCCAAAGGCCTCTAACCGATGAAACCTCGCTCCCCTGCCGAACCTGCCTCCGAGAGACACACAAAGCCAGGTGGACACCAGGACGACAGGTGTATATTGGAGGTTCCGAGTAAACCAGGCTGATCGGCCAGGCTTCCGTAAAGAGTCGGCTCTTTGGAACCGTCAGTGACAACAGTCCCTCGCAGGATGAGGACGTGACCTACCACCCACACGAGCTCGTCCCAAGGACAGAGTGAGAAGGGCGAGAGTCCCTCCATCCAGAGTGCCTTACTTTGTGTTAACCAGAAGCAGACCTGACAAGATGAGGCAGGTGATGTCTGTCGCGGAGCAGGAGGGAAGTGGGGACGCAGTGACACAGAGCAGGACAGTCACCAAACACTGTCACCTCCAAGGGTGCTGAGTCCAGGTGGGACACACGGAAGTGCCACAACGATCCCATCCCCTGGGCCAGGGAGCTGGTTGTAAAACAACAAACAGCACTGGTTATGGGGGGCTGTGGGTCAAGGGGACGGGGATGCCCCCCAGGTGGGCAAGGCAGTGCCAAAGCTACAGGACAGGAACGGAGTTGGGGAAACTCCAGCAAGGAGCAGATCCCTGCTGCTGGACGGGGTGGGGGCGTGCACTGAGTGGGGGACACCAGGGAATGGGGTGGTGCCCACAGAGTCTACTCTGCTGGGCTGTGGGGAAGGTTTCACTGTATCACATAACCAATGTTTCCAGAAAAAAGGAGGATAGAAGAAGAGATAGCTTTGCCTGACCCTTACATAAAAAAGGGGGTTGGGTGCCTGGGTGGCTCAGTTGTTTAGCATCTGCCTTCAGCTCAGGTCAGGATCCCGGGGTTCTGGAATCAAGTCCCACATCAGGCTCCCTGCTCGGTGGGAAGCCTGCTTCTGCCTCTCTCACTCCCCCTGCTTGTGTTCCCTCTCTCGCTGTCTCTATCAAATAAATAAATTAAATATAAATAAATAAATAAATAAATAAATAAATAAATAAATAAATAAAAAGCCCAGTGGTTTTGCTGTACGTTATTGTACTCCAGGGAATTCAATTTCACTCAGTTATTTCTCAAGAAGTCAAATAAATCACATCACCATAGGATAATCCCATAAATCAAGAAGTCAGATCTTAAAACATTAAATGATATGTGCATATTTAGTTCTAACGAAATGTTCTGCCCTCTGAAATTGCAGAGGAAAAAGAATCACAGAATTTTGATGCTTTTTTTTTTTTTAAAGAAGAGTTATGGAGACATAAAATGGAACTACATAAATATGATTGGGGGTCCGCAGTCTGGTGATAATTATGTAATAATCTTCAAAGCAGCTCCGCGTCCTCGCTTGACACGGGGACCCCCAGCACCTTCATATCCTCCTAGTGGACTTGGTAGGACCGTTTTTCAAGGCAAGTCCAAAACCCTTTTTTTACATGTTTATATAAGTCTTTAATCATCTATTCATTCATTCATTCATTTGACAAACATTTACTAAGTGTCTATCACGTGCCAGGTACAAACTAAGGGTTAAGAAAACAAAAGAAGGGCACCTGCGTGGCTCAGTCATTAAGCGTCTGCCTTCAGCTCAGGTCGTGACCCCGGAGTCCCAGGATCGAACCCTGAATCAGGCTCCTGCTTGGTGGGAAGCCTATTTCTCCCTCTCTCACTCCCCCTGCTTGTGTTCCCTCTCTTGCTGTGTTTCTCTCTGCCAAATAAAAAAAATTTTTTTTTTTAAAAAAGAATACAAAAGAATTCATGTGTTTAAATTTAGATATATTGCCAAGCAGAGGGTACTGTATGGCTGTGTCATTCATTCATTGATTCACTCATTCATTCACAGGGCACTGGGGGTATAGAGGAATAAGAAGGGGTACAAGGGTATATACTGAGGGGTATAAGAGTCAAGGAGCAAATGCCATCATCCACGGACACAATAGGAAATGCAGTGTTCACACTAAAGGCCTTCTCTTTCTCCCTTCCTTCCTTCCTTCCTTCCTTCCTTGGGGAGGAAACAGCCAGAGGGTCCAGGATACTCCTGAGAAACAGGAGGAACCCCAGTCCTCCAGCCATTCTCCACGCCCACCTTCTCTGACCGGTTGGAACAGTTTCCATCTGAGGTCCATTGGGAACAACGTGACAATGGCCCCAAGGACTCGGGGGCTCAGGGAGGGTGCCGGGTTCAGCACCACTCGTGGCCTGCATTTTGAACTAAACCAGGGGACTCACCTGGCCGGTCTGTCCCTGACCACACTCCCACCGCCCAGGGCCTTGAGGCCTCAGTGCCCAGTGGCTTCGGCTCAAACCACGCATCTTTGTCTTGCAGGACGCTAAGAAGCGCCCCCCCTCCCCCCCAGCAAGGGGGAACCTGCAGTCATGCACGTGGCCATGGGAATGGAAGCCAGATCGCAGAGCCCTGCCCCAGGATGCCCACTGCGGGGTGGCCCCCAGACGTCAGCAGTGGCACTAGGCAAGTCCTACTTTCTTCCCCACCCTCGAGGTCATGTGGCTTGGTTTTGTTTTTACACGTTGCATGTATTATTATATAATCAGGAGGAAACACAACAAGGTTGTTTCTATTGTGGGGTTTTTAAATGTTTTTATTCTTTAAAGAGTTATGTATTCCACTTGAGAGAGAGCAAGAGAAAGAGAGAGCGAGAAAGCAAGCAGAGGGAGGAGTAGAAGGAGGGGAAGAAGCAGGCTCCACGTTGAGCAGGGAGCCCAATGCAGGACTCAATCCAGAGACCCTGAGATCCTGACCTGAGCTGAAATCAAGAGCCCAGACATCTCTGGTTCTCCCTGGCGAGGACCCCCTTCACTCGCCCACCCAGCCTCCCTGAGCACTTGCCTCTTTCTCCCTTCCTCAGGCAACAGCTCTCTCCTGTTCTTGGTAATAAACCAGGCGATGTCACGTATGGGAAAGAGCATTTGGGAGTTAGGAGCAAACAGGGAAATAAAATAAGACATGCTTATGTCATTAAAAAAAAGCTAAGTGTAGGGGCGCCTGGGTGGCTCAGTTGGTTAAGCGACTGCCTTCGGCTCGGGTCATGATCCCGGAGACCCGGGATCGAGTCCCACATCGGGCTCCCTGCTCGGCGGGAAGCCTGCTTCTCCCTCTCTCACTCCCCCTGCTTGTGTTCCCTCTCTGGCTATGTTTCGCTCTGTCAAATAAATAAATTTTAAAAAAAAAGCTAAGTGTAAACAACATGGGCAATATTTTTTAATCGTACTGTAGGAATGTCACAGAGGAAGAAACTGAAATAGCCAATGGAGTTAAAAAGATATTCCATTTCATCGGCAATCAAAAACTGGATCAGTAAAAATAACGTTAGGAATGGACAATACTGGGCGCTTCTGGGAGGAACAGTCAGTTAAGCATCTGACTCAGATTAGGATCTCAGTATCCAGCCCCGTCTCAGGCTCTGCACCCACCGGGAAGCCTGCTTCTCCCTCTTCCACTCCCCCTGCTTGTGTTCCCTCTCTCGCTGTGTCTCTGTTAAATAAACAAATAAAATCTTTTAAAGAAGAAGGAGGAGGAGGAGGAGGAGGAGGAGGAGGAGGAGGAGGAGAAGAAGAAGAAGAAGAAGAAAAGAACAACAGAAAAACAGGAAATACTAAATTTTTCTTTCAAAAGACCAGAAAATATGGGTGGGAAATAAAAAGAATATATGTCATCTAAAGTCCCTCCTACCCCAGGTCGCCATGAAGGCAGAGAAGAACAGGACCAGTAAAAAAGTAAGGAGTACCTAGCATCGGGATAGTCCGATCACGTCCTATTCACCCAGAACTCCGGAATCATGACCTGAGCTGAAGGCAGACGCCTAACGACTGAGCCACCCAGACACCCCTATGTGTGTGTCATTTTAATAATTTTTGTTTTTGTTGTTTACCTTTATCAAAGGAAAATCACCCTGAATTCCTTGAGCTCATCCACAGACTCAGTCTCTCACTCCCTGTTCCCCTGCAACACAGCAGGGTATGGGCTCAGGGGTCCTGTGAGCACCCCTTTGCAGTTGAGAAAGTAGAGATGTGGCAAGTGGCAGGGTCACAGGTCCGTGGGCACATGGATAGCCAAACATCAAAAACAGAAGAAACCACTGGAACCAGAAGTTAGGATTTGGCATTGGATTGGGTGTGGAACAGAAGAGAAAAGACTCCAGCAGACACCAAGGTGTTGGGCTAACCACTGGGAGAACCGGGGAGTGAATCCTGAGCGGGCGGTACTAGGGAAAGTGTTGGACGTCACTGGAGAAGCATTGAAGACATCCAAGCAAAAATACTGAGTAGGCAGTGGGATCTCACTGCCTCTCCTTTGGGTTTTGTGTGTGCCCAGGACCCCTTTGTCGGTCCAGTGAAGTCCATGGACCTCGACTGCAATGGTAGCTCCCAGAGACACATCAGGCAAGGTATCCCAGAGGAAAAACCTCACAGACCAAATTAAGATGCTTGAACAACAGGGTTTGTTGAATTGCTTTGAAACACCTGATTTAAACTTCCTGCAGAAAGAGATACAACATGGGGTTGGTGACACACAAAGGACCCAGTAAAGGCTAGGTGGAAGACCACATCATCGAAATATGGGGTTATGCAATGCTTGAATGTTTGTATGTTCTTTCTTTTTTTTTTTTTTTTAAGATTTTATTTGACAGAGAGAAACACAGTCAGAGGGGAAACATAAGCAGGGGGAGTGAGAGAGGGAGAAGCAGGCCTCCCGCCGAGCAGAGAGCCCGATGTGGGACTCGATCCCAGGTCTCCGGGATCATGACCCGAGCCGAAGGCAGTCGCCCAACCAACTGAGCCACCAGGTGCCCCTGTATGTTCTTTCTCTACAGTACCCGCCAAATAGTGGGATTACGAATACCAGAGCTGAGGGCGATCGTCACTGCAAGTACCTAGAGCCCCTAATGAAGACAAGCTCAAGTGCACCAGTCATAGCTGTAGCTCACAGATTAGCCTGCCACATAGACGGGTTTTATCTGCAGTTCTTGGGCAGGGCATAGAGGAGCTAGAATGGGACCATGATGTAAGCACCCATGGGTGAACCCAGAAGTCCAACGATCTTGTCTTTTGATTAGACCCTGAGTAAAATTATTTTATTTGTCCCATCACATACTCTACTTACTCTAGCCACCTTCAACATCGCTAACACCTAACTTAAGATTCTTGTCTGTGTCTCACAATCTATTTGCCTACTCAACATCCCCTCTTGTTACTTGCTTTCTTCTTTCTGCTGAACAAACTTCATAAGTTTCACAGATCCTATTAATCTTTGTCTGCTCTAATGGAACTCAATACTCAGAGACAGCACACTCCCCTGGAATGTTTTATTTTTGTTGTGTTGTTTTTTTTTAAGTAGGCTGCATGCTCAAGGTGGGGCTTGAACTCATGGGCCCGTTATCAAGAGTCACAGGGCCTACTGACTCAGCCAGCCAGGAGCCCTGTCCATTCTAAGATTTTTTTTTCCAGATTTGTTTATTCAACTTGGAGAGCGGAGGGCGGGGGGGGGGGGGGGGGG